>PVIW01007493.1:29852-71351 GCA_004026585.1 Noctilio leporinus
AGTCCCATTTGTTGATTCATTCTTTGATTTCCTTTGCCCTTGGTGAAGTATCAGTAAACATATTTTTGCGTAGGATATCCGAAAGTTTACTGCCTATATTTTTCTCCAGGACCTTTATGGTGGCACTGCTTATGTTTAAATCCTTTATCCATCTTGAGTTTATTCTGGTGTATGGTGTAAGTTGGTGGTCTAGTTTTATATTTTTGCATGTTGCTGTCCAGTTCTCCCAACACCATTTGTTGAAGAGACTGTTTTTACTCCATTGGATGTTCCTTCCCCCTTTGTCAAATATTAGTTGACCATAGAGTCCTGGGTTAATTTCTGGGCTGTGAGCCAATTTCTTAAGATGTCTGTCTGTCTACTATTCGTTCTGGTGTATGTGTATATTTATATGTATACACATAGCATGGTAGGCTTTCAGTTTCTTTATATTATTAAAGCTGAAAATATAGATTATGAAATATTTTTAATCCTCTTTCTGGGAAGGAGAAATATAAAAGCTAGTATCACTTTGAGTTTTGAGAGGAATATCACTGGAGCTCCAAATACTCATCTTGGTGACAAAAGTGAAAAATGGAATACAAGAGTGAATTTCTTTTTTTTTTTTTTTTAATTTTATTGTTGTTGTATTACATCCATCCCTTTTTTGCTCCCCTCTGTCCCCCTCCCCACCCACCCATTCCCCGCAAAGTCAATCCCACCTGTTGTCCATGTCCATGGTTCCCCCATACTAGGTTCTTGTCTAAGCTGCTCCCCTTTCTTGCCTCTGCCTCCCTGAATTTCTTTTCGATTTCTCTAGCCTTATAGTATATTTTGGTGTCAGATAGCATGATCCTTTCAACTTTGTTTTTCTTTCTCAAGATTACTTTGGCAGTCCAGGGGCTTTTGTGGTTCCATGTAAATTTTAGGATTGTTTATGCTAGTATGTGAAAAATGCCACTGGTATTTTGATGGAGATTGCATTGAATCTATAGCTTGCTTTGGGTAATATGGCCATTTTAACTATGTTAACTCTTCCTATCCATGAACACAATATATGGTTCCATTTGTATGTATCTTCTTCAGTTTCTTCAGTGTCTTATAATTTTCTGAGTACAGGCCTTTTACCTCCTTGGTTAAATTTATTCCTATGTTTTGTTTTGCTTTTTTTTTTAAGATTTTATCATTTTTATTTTTATTTTTTTAAGATATTTCATTATTTTTAGAAGGAGGGGAAGGGAGAGAGGCAGAGAGGGAGAGAGACATCAATGTAGGGTTGCTTTTCACCTGCCTCCAGCCACAGACCTGACTGGAGACCTGGTTTGCAACCTTGTTATGTGCTCTGGCTGGGGAATCAAACCTGCGACCTTTGGGTTCGCAGGCCGGCACCTTATCCGCTGTGCTACCAGCCAGGGCAAGATTTTATCATTTTTAGAGAGAGGTGGAAGGAGAGAAGAAAAAAGGAAGAGAAACATCAACGTATGGTTGCATTTCACCTGCCTGCAGCTGGGGACCTGGCTGGAGACCTGGTTTGCAACCTGGGATGTGCCCTGACTAAGAATCAAACAGGGGGAGGCAGAGGCAAAGAAGGGGAGCAGCTTAGACAAGAACCTAGTATAAAGGAACCATGGATATGGACAACAGGTGGGATTGACTTTGGGGGGAAAGGGTGGGTGGGGAGGGGGACAGAGGGGAGCAAAAAAGGGATGGATGTAATACAACAACAATAAAATTAAAAAAAAAAAAAAAAAGACACCAACAACAGTTGGGTTTACAGGCCTGTGCTCAATCCTCTGAGCTACACCAGCCAGGACTATTCCTAGATATTTTTTATGCAGTTGTAAATGTAATTGTTTTCTTTTTTTTTTTTTTCCTTTTTAAATTTTATTGTTGTTGTAATTGTTTTCTTAATTCCTATTTCTGATAGTTTTCTATATTGTTGCAATAATTTCCGAATATTAAAAAAAAAACGAAAAAGAAACGTAGTCTGAAAGTGCATCCCATACAGACATGAACCCTTTTTGTCTTCAGCTCACCTTCCTTGGCTGAACCCACAAGTCTCATTTCTGAGCTTGTTGGCTCTTGTACACTAAATCTGATTCTTAGCCAAGTTTGTTTGCACATGCCCACAATGGGGTAGGAGTGGGGGAACTTCGGTTTTGGTTTCATAGCTGAGTCATTTAGTGATTCCTTTTGTGTGGAAGACCATAGAAATCAGGCCCCAGTTGGGAGGCAGATGAAACAATGTGGAACATGATTCACTTATGAATTGATCTGTTTTATGTTTGTATTAGTGTAGATCTCTCTATCTAGAGATCATAGCCCTCTCCCCTCTTCCAAAACTGTTTGCGTATTATGACATGGCAGTTGTCAGTATATGTAAAAATGGATTTCCTATAACAAGAGGAAATCCTTAGAATGCAATAGTCACCTGTCTTTAAGGTTTCTAAATAATTGAGTAATTCAAAATTTGTGCCTTTTGGGACTCTAAATAAAGCCAAACAGAGGACAGAGAAGAAAATAGTCTTTCCAATTGAATCAAGAAAATGATTGCACTCAATGTAGTGCTTATATATTAAGACATTGATAGCCGTGGCTGTTGGCACAGTGGATAAGGCACCAGCCTGTGAACCCAAAGGTCGCTGGTTAGATTCCCAGCCAGGGCACATAACTAGGTTGCAAGCCAGGTCCCTAGCTGGAAGCAGGTGAAAGGCAACCGTCATTGATGTCTCTCTCCCTCTCTGCCTCTGTCCCTTCCCCTCTCTAAAAATAATAAATCTTAAAAAATAAGTAAGTAAAGACATTGAACCCTGGCTGGTGGCACAGTGGATAAGGCACCAGCCTGCAAACCCAAAGGTCACTGGTTCTATTCCTAGCCAGAACAACATAACCAGGTTGCAAGCCAGCTCTCCAGCCAAACCTGTAGCTGGAGACAGGTGAAAGGCAACAGACATTGATGTTTCCCTCTCTCTCTGCTGCTCTCCCTTCTCCTCTCTCTGAAAAATAATAAACTTTTTTTAAATAAAAACATTAATAACATTGATAACTGGAAATTTTATAGCAAAAGCTGATGCAAGTATAAGCATAAATTAACTTGTTATTAGTCAACAACATTTGGGCTTGAAAGCACAAGTTTTTTTGTGACTGGACAATAATGTGTTAAGAGAGTGGATAGTGTTAAGGTCCTGTTAATTTTCTGCATCAAACTTAAAAAAAAGTTTAAAAAGCAATGAGATTAAGAACTATAGGCACTTGAGACCCCGGACTCCAAGATGGCATCGATCGTACCATTGAAGGAGAAGAGACTCATGGATGTCAAACTAGGGGAACTGCCAAGCTGGATACTGATGCGGGATTTCACCCCTAAAGGCATTGCTGGAGTGTTTCAAAGAGGTTACTACTGGTATTACAACAAGTATGTTAATGTGAAGAAAGGGGGTGTTGCTGGGATTTCTATGGTGCTGGCAGCTTACCTGCTTTTTAACTACTGCCGTTCTTATAAGGAACTCAAACACTAGCGGCGACGCAAGTACCACTGAAGAGGCCCCAGTGTGGACTCCATACCCCTGACCATTCTCTTTGCACAGCACCTCTGAATCCTTTCATGTTGTAATTAACCATAATAAAAGATGACTGGTACTAAAAAAAAAAAGAACTATAGGCACTTGAAACAAGTCCAGCTTTCCCTAAATTATCTCATGGTTTGTTAATACCAGTATTTAGATTCCTTATTCATTTATACCTGTTTCTATGTGGCAGGGACATTCTGATACTTAGTGAATAATGCTTTGAATTCTGTAGTTAACTTTCAAGTCTTCCAGAGGACTGTCAACAACGAAAAAGGCTTAACGAATTCCATCTTGCATGCAAATTTTATCAGATGATCAAATAGTAGATTGTATTTATCCGCATTGTTTGTATGACATTTTTAAACCAAGTCTTAACTTTTTTAATACATTGTAGTAGCTAACTCAGGGAAAGGAAAAGGATTACCCAGGTTTTTAGGTTGATTATTTTTTAACAGTGGGGCTCATTTTGAAAGATTGATGTCCAGATAAGATATTGCTAATAACTTCAGATATTAGAAGTTTCTTATGAATCCCAGTTGTTGGCCATTCACTCAATAGCCTAATTTAAAAGTCAGATTTGTCAGTTTGGGTGCAGAGATGACCAAGTCCAAGAACCACCCTACATACAACCAATCCCCAAATGGCACAGAAACATCATCAAGAAACCCCTGTCACAAAGATACAAATCTCTTAAGGGGGTAGACCCCAGGCTCTTCAGGAACATGTGCTTTGTTAAAAAGCACAACAAGAAGGGCCCGAAGAAGATGCAGGCCAACAATGCCAAGGCCATGAGCCCACTTGGCAATGCTATTAAGGCCCTGGAAAACAGCAAGGAAATCAAGCCCAAGATCCCAAAGGGCAGCAGCCCCAAACTCAGTTGACTTGCCTATATCACCCACCAAGCTTGGGAAATGTGCTCATGCCTGCATCTGCAAGGGTCTGTGGCTCTGCTTGCCAAAGGTCAAGGTTCAAAGCGAGCCCTAGGCAGCAAAAGCAGCCGAAGGCTCAGCTCAGGCTCCAGCTCAGCCTTGGGCTCCCAAAAGTGGCTGGGCCCCTGTGAAGGCTCCACAGTAGAGGCCTCTTGTCTGCCAATGTGAGGACAGAAGGAATGGTGTGCCCCCTGGACTGCTGTCTGTATAGGGCTGGTGCCCTCCTGTGGTGCTTGTGCAAATAAACTTGAGACAAAATATGTAAAAAAAAAAAGAGGCCCTGGCTGTTGGCACAGTGGATAAGGCTCCAGCCTACAACCCCAAAGGTCGCTAGTTCAATTCCCAGCCAGGGCACATAGCCAGGTCTCCAACCAGGTCCTTAGCTGGAGGCAGGTGAAAGGCAACCATATATTGATGTCTCTCTCTCCCTCTCTGCATCTCTCCCTTCCCCTCTCTCTGAAAATAATAAAATCTAAATAAATAAATTTTAAAACTGTTTTACATATGAGCAAAACCCTTGCTAAGTACAGAAAAAAGTGAATTTTATCTACAGTTAATCTACTTACCACAGTGACATCTCTGGATGAGAGTATAGTATGTGGAGGGGTAATTTGTCAAGCCATAGAAAGAAAATCAAAATCTTAGAAAGTGTATGACTTCTCACCATTTTAGGAGGTACCAGGTTCATTTGCACTACTAGGAATGCTACTTTTGTGCAAAAATAATGCCTTACTTACTTTTTCCCCACATTTATAGGTTGAAAAGCTTTCAAACATTCCAAGTTTTCTGGACAAAATAACAAAAGCAAAACTTTTAAACTTACACGAAAACGAAACACAAAAAGACCACACCCTTTATTTTGGCTTTGAAATGCAAATGATAGAGCTAAGTTTTTCTGTCAGTGTAATATGAAACCACCAAGCAGAAACCTACCAAATCTCCCACTTGCACTCTTACTGGAGTACCATTCGCCCTTTTCTTTCTTTCTTTTTAAACTTTGTCTTTTCCTGTGCATCCCCAACCAAGAAATATCTTTGATTATGACTAATGTTTATGTCAAAATACAAGCTAGTTAAACTTTTGTAAAGTTGCCTGGAATATCCTTTGTTAGGTTACAAACAAATCTCAATGAAGGGTTCTGTGTGTTGTGTACAAATCTTATTTTCAAGTCGATAAACGTCATTACATTTGTAAGCTTGTGCAGAGAATTTTTCACTATGTGCCCAGTTTGGTAGTTTGGTGTCCATTCAGCTAAAATTGGGTAGGAGGTCATAAAGAGTTAAATATCAGAAATTAAAGTATGTGAAGATACGACTATTTTATATGAAATGGCTCAATCCTGTATTTACCGTATTTTTTGCACTATAAGATGCACCTAGATTTAGAGGAGGAAAACAAGAAAAAAACCAAATAGTGTACTAAAATATCTAATGAAATATAACAATGGTACTTCAACCATGTAAAGTGAACATCAGTCAACAGCAATATTAAGAACTATCATCTGAAGACAAGTGGGATTGACTGGGGGGTGTGGGTGGGGTGGGGGTGGGAAAGGGGACAGAGGGGAATAAAAGGGGATGGATGTAATACAACAACAATAAAAATTTTTTTAAAACACACACACATACCACACCCCCACCTTGGCTGGTGGCACAGTGGATAAGGCGCCGGCCTGCGAACCCAAAGGTCACTGGTTCGATTTCCAGCCGGGGCACATGAGCAGGTTGCAGGCTGGGTCTCCAGCCAGGAGGCAGGTGAGAGGCCGCCATGCATTGATGTCTCTCTCCCTCTCTGCTTCTCTCCCTTTCCCTCTCTCTAAAAAATAATGAATGAATCTTTAAAAAAAAACAACAACAACAAAAAAAAAAACATCATCACTGTCATTAACAAATGAGAGACTTTAAGGTTCAAGTACTGTTTAAGTTTTCTGGGAACCTCAAGAACATCGTCAGTGTCAGAATTTATGAAGCTCACTTGTTAACAATCACTGATCCCATTTTCTTCATTATTTTCATATATGATACTATCTTTAGTTCCATCTAAGGCATTGATAATGCCACATCTTTTTTAAAGAGTTTATTATTTTTAGTGAGACGGGAAGGGAGGGAAGAAGAGAAGGAGAGAAACATCAATGCACGGCTGCCTATCCCATGCCATCAGCTGGGGTCCTGACTTACAACCCAGGCATGGCCCTGACTGGGATTCAAACCAGCAACCCTTTGGTTTGCAGGCCCATGCTCAATCCACTGAGCTACACCAGCTAAGGCTAATGCCACATTTTTTGAATGTCCAAACTATGGTTTCATCCTTCACTGAGTGCCATGATGTTTTCACCCATTCACAAACTTGAGTGATAGTGGGCCTCTTCATTCGTCCAGTAGGTGTCAGATCATGATTACCAGCAGCCATCCATTTGTTCCACTCTTCTCGCATAAAGACTAAATGGTTTGTTGATGGAAATGTGGAGAGTTTGCAACTGACTGGTAAGACCCCAGGAATTACAGCTGGATGAGTCTTAGCTTTTTTAAAGCTCTTTTTTGTAGTTTTGCTAATATGTGCTCTAAACTGGTTAACCACTAATAGGCCTCATACACATTATTATCCTCAGCTGATTTGATAGGTGAGCAGTTGTAGCTAAGAAGCAGCTCTCTGCACTCTACCAGGTCCCAGGTGATGAGCAGGGGCTGATGGCAACTGACCAGGCACCCAGAGATTCAGCAGTAAAGTGGGACATTTAAGTGTCCCCAGGGGTTTCGCATGGGCCCATCACTTCCTCTTCCAACAGCTGTCGCCACCACTGACAGGTCAGGTAATATACATCATGGTTTGTGATGCAATATTTGCTCCCTAAGATACACAAACGTTTCCCCCACACACTTTTAGGGGGAAAAAGTACATCTTATAGAGGGAAAAATAAGGTATTTCTACCCCCCTTTTTTTAAAAAGATTTTATTTATTATTTTTCTTTTAGAGAGAGGGAAATGGGGAGAGGCAGAGAGGAAGAGACATTAATGTACAGTTGCCTTTCACCTGCCTCCAGCTACAGACCTGGCTGGAGATCCAGCTTGCAACCTGGTACCTGCCTTTCTTATTAAGTATTTATAAAAATAGTTGAGCACAGCTGTGTTTTTAACTATTTAGTAGAATTTGTGCCTTTTTTGTCTGTATGAATAAATGCTATACATTTTGTAATTACAAAAAATGAAAATGAGATCTTACCAATGCCACAGAAACCAAGATTTAATCTCCAAACATTGGATACATTGAGCATTTAAAAATTTTTTATTATTATATTACATTCATTTCATTTTTTCCCCCTCTGTTCTCCCCTTCCCCGCCCTCCTTATATCCCACCCACAGTCAATCCCATATGACGTTCATGTCCATAGGTCATCGATGCTAGTTCCTTGACTAAACTGTTCCCCTTCTTTGCCTCCTTCTCCCCCACCCCCACTCCCTCCACTCTGCATACTGAAAGTGTGTTCCTTGTATTCATGTCTCTGGTTCTGTTTTTGTTTGTTTGTTTGTTTGTTCATTAGTCTCCTGTATTAAGCAAGAACATGTAGTATTTAATTTTTGCTGTCTGGCTTATCTCACTAAGCATGATACTCTCCAGCTCCATCCATGCTATCACAAATGGTAGGAGTTCTCTCTTTCTTTCTGCTGCATAGAACTCCACTGTGTAAATATACCAAAGTTTTTTGATCCATTCATCCACTGAAGGGCACTTAGGTTGTTTCCAGCACTTGGCTATTGTAAATAATGTTACCAAGAACATAGGGGTGCATAGGTTCTTCGGAATTGGTACTTCAGACTTCTTTGGATATAAACTTAGCAGTGGAATCACTGGGTCATAAGGCAGTTCTGGTCTTAGTTTTTTGAGGAAATTCCATACTGTCTTTCATAGTGGCTGTACCAGTCTGCATTCCCACCAGCAGTGCACCAGGGTTCCCTTTTCTCCACATCCTCTTCAGCACTTGTTTTGTTGATTTGTTGATGGCCATTCTGAAAGGTGTGAGGCAGTATCTCACTGTGGTTTTAATTTGCATCTCTGTGATGGCTACTGATGTTGAGCATTCTTTCATATGCCTATGGACTCTTTTTATGTCCACCTTGGAAAAGTGTCTGTTCAGGTCCTTTTCCCACTTTTTAATTAGGTTGTCTGTCTACCTGGTGTTGAGTCATATTAGTTCTTTATATATTTTGGAGATCAAACCCTTGTCTGAGGTGTCATTGGCAAATATGTTTTCCTATATGGTTGGTTCTCTTTTCATTTTGTTGATGTTTTCTTTAGCTGAGTAGAAACCTTTCAGTTTGATGTAGTCCCCATTTGTTTATTTGTTCCTTTATTTCCCTTGCCCTGGTAGAGATGTCAGTGAAAATATTGCTGTGTGGGATATCTGCAATTTTTTTTTCCTGTTTTCCTCTAGAACTTTTATGGTGCCACAGCTTATGTTTAAGTCTTTTATCCATCTTGAGTTTATTCTGATATATGGTGTAAGTTGGTGATCTAGTTTCACCAACACATTTTTTTTGCATGTGCCTGTCCAATTCTCCCAATACCACTTGTTGAAGAGGCTATTTCATTTAGCAGTCTTTCTGGGTATTCCTCCTTTCCTTTTGGTGATGGACTATTTCTTTTTCTCCCCATTTTGGGTGTCTCTTATTGATTGTTTTTGTTTCTTGGATTAATCTGCTGTGACTCCCTACCTTCATGGAATGCCCTTCTGTGGTAGGAGATTTATAGGATTCAGTGGTGCAGTCTCCTAGATTTCCTCAACTTGTTGCTCTTAAAGTGCCCTTTATGTCATTAATTTAGGCTGTTTGGTTGTATTTTGGATTTGGTTTATGTGTTGCTCCTTGATAAGTTTTTCACTCTAGCTGGCTGATTGAGGAATACTCCTTCTACCACATCTCATATACTGTTATTGAGCTGCTTGTTGGGATTAATAATTCATGTAGCTCTTGGTGTAACTCAGGTGCTTGAGGTTAGCAAAGATCCATTTCTTGAGTCTGCCTTTTTTTCCTAGATCAAGTCTCTGCAGTCTGTAGTCAGGCTTAGGCACTTTGAAGGGGCAGGGTCTAGCACTTTGGAGTCTGTTACAGTTAGGGCTAGTTCCAAGTGCCACACCCCTGGTAGGCTGAGCCTCTAGTAGTCTAGCTGGGTTGCAACTCTGCTGGTTCCTCTGGGCCCTCCCTTTGTGCAGTGGTTCTGCAAGGAGCACAGCAGAGTGCTAATTGATTTCACCTGTCCCACAAGGAGCGTAGTGGCACACCAGTTGGTTGCACCAGTTCACAGTTTTATGATGTTAATTCTTCCCATCCATGAACATGGTATATGTTTCCATTTATTTTTATCTCCCTTAATTTCTTTCTTCAGTGTTCTATAGTTTTCTGAGTACAGGTCTTTTATCTCCTTGGTTAAGTTTGTTCCTATGTACTTTATTTTTCTTGTTGCTATAGTAAATGGGATTTTTCTAGTTTCTTTCTCTGATATTTCATTGTTTATGTATAAGAATGCCTTCGATTTATGGATATTGACTTTGTATCTAGCTATTTTGCCAAATTCACTTATTAGGTTGAGTAGTTTTTTAGTGGAGACTATAGAGTTTTCTACATATACTATTACGTAATCTGCAAATAATGACTGTTTTACTTCCTCCTTTCCAATTTGGATGCCTTTGATTCCTTTTTCTTGTCTGATTGTGGTGGCTAGAACTTTAAAACTAAGTTGGATAGAATTGTAGAGAGTGGACACCCTTGCCTTGTTCCTGATCTTAAGAGGAAGGCTTTCAGTTTTTGCCCATTGAGCATGATGTTAGCTTCAGGTTTCTCATATTATGGCCTTTATTATGTTGAGGTATACTCCCTTTATTCTCATCTTGCTGAGCCTTTTATTTAATCATAAAAGAGTGCTGTACTTTACCAAATGCTTTTTCAGCATCTATTGACATGATCATATGATCTTTGTTTTTTATTTTGTTTATGTGGTGTATTACATTTATTGATTTGCGAATGTTGTACCATCCTTGCATCCCTGAGATGAATCCAACTTGATATTGGTATATGATCTTTTTAATATATTGCTGAATCCAGTTTTCCAATATTTTGTTGAGAATTTTAGCACCTGTAGTTATCAGAGATATTAGCTTGTAGTTTTATTTCTTTGTTGTGTCTTGACCTGGTTTTATGATTAGAGTAATGCTGGCCTCATAAAAAAAAGGAAAGAAAAAAAGGAAAAGAATAATGCTGGCCTCATAGAAAGAGTTTGGGAGTCTTCCCTGAAGAGTTTAGCTTTCAATGTTAGCTCCCACATTGGCTCTTTGATCCATTTTGAATTAATTTCTAAGTGTGGTGTGAAGTAGGGGTCCAACTTCATTTATTTGCATGTGTTGTCCTGGCATCATTTGTTAAAAAGACTGTTCTGTCCCCATTTAACTGTCTTAGCACCATCTTTGAAAATTAATTAATCATAAATATGAGGGTTATTTTTTGACTCTCTATTCCTATTTAATTCTTTTTGGTGCTACTATAAAAATTATTTTCTTAATATTATTTCTGGTTTACTTATTAATACTATATAAATTTTTGTAAGTTGGTCTTGTATTCTGCCAATTTTCTGGATTCTTTTATTCTAATTTTTTTTAGTTTAATCCTTTGACTTTTTATGCATGAGATTGCATAACCTGCACATAGAGGTAGTATTACTTCTTTCAAATATGAAACATTTTCGTTTCCCTTTTGTGTTCATTATAGCTTTTTTAAAGTATATATATATATATTTTTTTAAGATTTTATTCATTATTTCCAGAAAGAGGGGAAGGGAGAGAGACAGAGAGGGAGAGAGACATCAATGTATGGTTGCCTTTCACCTGCCTCCAGCCACAGACCTGGCCAGAGACCTAGCTTGCAACCTAGTCATGTGCCCTGGCTGGGAATCGAACCAGTGACCTTTGGGTTCGCAGGTCAGCGCCTTATCCACTGAGCCACCAGCCAGGGCTAAAGTATATTTTATTTATATGCTATTACAGTTGTCCCAATTTTTCCCCTTTGCCCCCTTCTGCCTGGTACCATCCTTCCCTTCAGCAATCCCTATCCCCTTAGTTCATGTCCATGGGTACTGCACATAAGATCTTTGGTTTCTCCATTTCATATACTATCTTTAACATTCCTCTGTTTATTTTGTACCTACAAGTTATGCTTTTTGATCCCTACACCTTTTTCTCTAACTTCCCCTTCTCCCTCCCCACTAACAACCCTCCTTATGATCTTCATATCTATTCTAGGTGTTTGCTTAGTTTTGTTTTTTTGTTTTTTTTTTTAGATTCATTTGTTGATAGTTATGAGTTTGTTGTCATTTTAATGTTCACAGTTTTTATCTTCGTTTTCTTAAATATGTCTCTTTAACATTTCATATAATAAGAACTTGGTGATAAGCTCCCTTTAGCTTTGCCTTATCTGGGAAGCACTTTATCTGCCCTTTCATTCTAAATGATAGCTTTACTGGATAGAATGATCTTGGTTGTAGGCCCTCACTTTTCATCACTTGGAATACTTCTTGTCAGTCCCTTCTCGCCTGCAGAGTTTCTTTTGAGAAATCAGCTGGTAGTCAATGGGAACTCCTTTGTAGGTAACCCTCTTTCTTTCTCTTACTTCTTTTAAGATTCTCTCTTTATCTTTAACCTTTGGCATTTTAATGATGTCTTGGTATGGTCCTCTTTGTGTCTAGCTTGTTTGGGACTTTGTGCTTCCTGGACTTGTATGTCTATTTCCTTCACCAAATTAGGGAAGTTTTCCTTTATGATTTGTTCACATAAATTTTCAATTTCTGGCTCTTCCTCTTCTTCTGGCATCCCTATAAGTCAGATATCGGTATGTTTAAAGTTGTCCCAGAGGTACCTAAGCCTCTCCTTGTTTTGTTTAATTCTTGTTTCCTCATTCTGTACTGGTTAACTGTTTATTTCTTCCTTCTGTTCCAAATTGTTGATTTGAACCCAGTATTCTTCACTTCATTATCAGTTTCATGTGTATTTTTCTTCACTTCACTTACTGTAGCCTTCACTTCTTCCCTTATGCATTTGCCATCTTCAGCCATGTCTGTGAAAATCATTATCACCAGTGTTTTGAACTCTGCATCTGTTAGATTGGCTACTTCCTCATCACTTATTTTTCCCTCCGGAGCCTTGATCTTCTTCATCTTTTGGGCCACACTTCTCTGTCTCCTCAACTTGACAGGCTGCTATGTTTGCCTCTGTGTCTTAGGTAGAGCTGTCATACCTTTTACATTGTAAGGGGCAGAGCCTTAGGTATTTGTCAGTGCTGGGTGACCCATTTCACCACCTTGTGGTACTATATTTGAGGAAAGGGTCAGAGAGGGAACAGTGCTACTTGCTCAGCACTTACCCCTTTTCCAGTCACTTCACTTGCTTCCTGTATACAACTGGCACCCCTCTACTTGTTTTCCTGGTGATGGTTCCCAGAGAAGGTGGGTTTGCATACATTCTAAGATCATCAGCCCCTCTAAACTGACTCATTTTTAGAGAGAAGGGAATAGCCAGTGAAATAGGGGGAGAGAAACTTCAATATGAGAAGGAAACATTAATAATAATGTTCACAAGCTCCCCGACCAGGGAACAAACCCAGAACCCAGACACATGCCCTTAACCATGAATCGAACTGGCCACCTTTTGATTTATGCGCAATCAACTGAACCACACTGGTTAGGAATAACTCATCATTTTTCATACTACTTCTTATGATCATATATGCAATTACTCCCTTATTGACATTTAGATGGTTTCTTTATGCAATGAGTACCCTATACATATTTTTTACAAATATATTTTTACACAGTCATTCCAAAGTCTTCAGATTTCACTTAACACTAGACCATTGTAGCTGAACTGATTGTCTGACTGACTAGCTATATGGACTAATTGACTGAAATCCTATTTCTACCATGTACAGTTTAAAACAATAACTACACTTAGAACTCTGCTTTCCCAGGCCCAGCCACACTTAATCTTTTTCAGTCTCAGAGATTCCCTTTCTGTCTCTAAACTTCTCTGTCCCTTAAGTGACCCTTGTACTCCAGTCCAACATGTGTGCTAGTAAGTCCTCTGACCCTAGTCCTATACTTGCTGGCTACATAGCCTGGAGAAGGTAAGTAAGGGATTTACCTCCATTCACTTCACATCTAGTTCTCAACTCTCCATATAGCTCATCTAGGTTACATTGAAAACATGTTTATGTTTCATCTTTCTAGCCATTGTACACACCATCATATAACTTTTTTTCATATAACCTACTTAAATTTAAGTGCTGGTTGTCCAGATAGGATATATTCCTGAGCTCCTCACACCCTACAGATCCAGACTACCTCTCACTTGGGGAATATGTTCCTGCCATTCCCTACTAACACCTATATATCCTCACCATTTCCTACTAACACCATAATTTTCTCTGCTTCTGTTCTCTATTCATCATGACTCTCTTATCAATTCTCCAGGGTCAGCAATGACCTCTAGTTTTCAATGTAATGGACTTTCCTAGCTCTCAAATTCTCTAGGACTTTCTCCAGGGTAAAATTCTCATCCTTGGAGTGCTTACTTTGGCCTGAATACTATTGACAATAAGTAGGTTGTTGGGCAGAAGAAAGGTTCAGTTGAGTTATTACCTCTAAGATTCACTTCCCCTTCTGCCTGAACAGTCCTTTTCATTATAGTGAAATCATGGTTAATAAAGTATTGGAACTGGAGGAGATGCATTATTTGGGACTGTAATTGGTAACTTTATTTTAAATCACAATTACATGACAATTGGGATTTATCTTCAACTTTCCTCTCTGGCATCCCATTTGTCCAGTTGAGAGAACTCCAGCTCCCTGCACAGAACAAAGTATAGATCTGTCCATGGTGCTGAAAGGCTTAAACTGGACTGTTCACTAACTCAATGAATTGCATTCTTATTTTGGAAAACTGCTCACTAATACAAAATCCACAGTTGAATTTCTACATTCATTACTTATAAACTGCCTTCACTTCTTCCCTTATGCATTTGCCACCTTCAGTCATGTCTGTGAAAATCATTACCACCAGTGTTTTGAACTCTGCCTCTGTTAGATTGGCTATTTCCTCATCACTTAGTGATGCTGAGCATCTTTTCATATGGCCATATGTATGTCTTTGGAGAAATGTCCTTTCATGTCCTTATGCCTATTTTTTTTTTCATTAAGTTGTTTACTTTATTGTTATTGAGTTTGTATGAGTTTCTTATATTTCCTAGATATCAATCCTTTATCAGATATATCATGTGTGAATATATTCTCTCATTCAATAGGCTCTTTTATTTTATTGAAGATTTATTTCACTATGCAAAACCATTTTAGTCTAATGAAGTTCCATTTGTTTTTTTTTGTTTCCCTCACTCAAGGGATGTATTTTAAGAAAATATTACTAAGACTGATGTCCAATAGTCTACTTCCTATGTTTTCTTCTAGATGTTTTATGGTTTCAGGCCTTAAATTTAAGTCTTTAATTCTTTTTGAGTTTATTTTTATATATAAGAGAATTTTTGTTGTTGTTGTTGTTTTGGTTTTTTGCCCAATTTTCCAAACACTATTGTTGAAGAGACAGTCTTTACTCCACTGTTTTGTTTTGTTTTTTCAGGCAGGGGCATTGTATATTTTTATCTCCTTTGTCATAGATTAGTTGACCACATAAGTGTTTATTTCTGAACTCTCTATTCTGTTCAGTATACCTATTTATATGTTTTTATGCTGGTACTATGCTATTTTGAATACTATAGCCTTGTAGTTTTGAGTTCAGGGAGTATGATGCTCCCAACTTTGTTCCTTCTCAAGATTGCTTTGGGTATTCAGGGTCTTTTGTGGTTCCCAATAAAATTTGGCTGGTGGCACAATGGATAAGGTGCCGATCTGAGAACCCAAAGGTGGCTGGTTCAATTCCCAGCCAGAGCAACATAACCAAGTTGCAAGGCAGGCCTCCAGCCAGATCCGTAGCTGGAGGCAGGTGAAAGGCAACCATACACTGATGTCTCTCTCCCTGCCTCCCTCCCTTCCCCTCTCTCTGAAAAATAATAAATAAAATCTTAAAAAATATTTTTTTAAAGATTTTATTTCATTATTTTTAGAAAGAGGGGAAGGGAGAGAGGCAGAGAGGGAGAGAGACATCAGTGTATGGTTGCGTTTTCACCTGCCTCCAGCCACAGGCCTGACTGGAGACCTGGTTTGCAACCTGGTTATGTGCCCTGGCTGGGGAATCGAACCTGCGACCTTTGGGTTCGCAGGCCAGCGCCTTATCCACTGTGCTACCAGCCAGGGCCTTTAAAAAATAATTTTTTTAATTTAGGATTATTTGTTACAGTTTTGAGAAGAATGCCATTGGTATTTTGACAGAAAATGTATTGAATCTGTACATTATTTGGATAACATGGTCATTTTAACAATATGAAGCCTTCCAACCCATGAACATGGTATATGCTTCCATTGATTTGTATACCTTTCAATTTCTTTCTTCAATGTCTTACAGTTTTCATAGTATGGGTATTTCACCTCCTTGGTTAAATTTATTACTAGGTATTTTATTCTTTTGAATGAAATTGTATATGGGATTGTTTTTTAATTTCTCCTGATTGCTATTGGTATATAGGAATGTTGACAGAATTCTGCATATTAATTTTGTATCCTGCTATTTTAATAACTTATTAATTCTATTTCTGGTGGGTTCCTTAGGGTTTCCTATAAATAACATCATGTCATCTGCAAATAGTGACAGTGTTACTTTTTCCTTTTCCATTTTAATGCCTTATATTTCTTTTTTTTTTTTTTAAGATTTTATTTATTATTTCCAGAAAGAGAGGAAGGGAGAGAGGCAGAGAGGGAGCAAAACAGAGAAACATCAATGTATGGTCACCTTTCACCTGCCTCCAGCCACGGATCTGGCTGGAGACCTGGCTTGCAACCTGGTTTTGTGCCCTGGCTGGGGAATCAAACCAGCGACCTTTGGGTTTGCAGGCTGGCACCTTATCCACTGTGCTACCAGCCACGGCTTCTTTTATTTCTTTTTCTTGCCTGATTGCTGTGGCTAGAACTTCCAGTATTGTAATGAAGATAGTGATGAGAGTAGGCATCTTTGTGTTGTCCCTTATCTTAGAAAAGAAAGTTTCAGCTTTTCACCATTGAGTATGATGTTAGCTGTAGAGTTGTCATACACAGCCTTTATCAAGTTGAGGTCAGCTCCTTCTATACCCATTTTATTGAGAGTTTTGTTTTGTTTTGTTTTGTTTTGTTTTGAATTTTATTCATCATTTTCAGAGAGAAGGGCAGGGAGGGAGGAAGAAAGGAAGAGAAACACCAATGTATGGTTGCCTTTCACCTGCCTCCAGCTAAGGACCTGGCTGGAGACCTGGCTTGCAACCTGGTTATGTGCCCTGACTGGGGAATCAAACCAGAGACCTTTGGGTTCCCAGGCCAGTGCCAATCCACTGAGCCACACCAGCCAGGACTTGAGAGGTTTCTTTTAAAACATGAATGTTTAATTTTGTCAAATGGTTTTCTGCCTCTATTGAGATAATCATGAATTTTATCCTTAATTTTGTTGATGGTATGAATCACATTGTTTTGTGGATGTTAAAATAACCTTGTATCCCTGGTATAAGTTTTATTTGATCATGGTGTATTGTACTTTTAATGTGTTACTGAATTTGGTTTGCTAAGATTTTGTTGAGAATTTTGGCATCTATTTTCATCAGGGATACTGGCCTGTAGTTTTGCTGTTTTGTTTTGTTTTATTTCATGGTGTCCTTGTCTAGTTTTGGTATCAGAGTAATGTTGGCCTCATATAGTAAGTTTGGAAGGGAGCCTTTCTCTTCAATTTTTTGAAATAGTTAAGAAAATTGAAAAAAATTTTTCAATGTTTGTTAGAATATATCTGGGAAGCTTTCTGGTCAGAACTTCCTATGTAAAAAAAAGTTCCTCAATTCCATACATATTCTCCTCCATTTTTCTTTTGTTGCAAACACAGCCAAACTTCTTGAAGATTATAAAATTTCCCCCTCTACCTCCACTTCCTTTATCCATAATCCTCAATTCCATGACATCTAGGGTTTCTGATCTCACCTGTCCAATGGAACTGCACCCACTGAGATCATAAAGGCTCAGTGTTGTCAAACCCAGTGGCACTCTTCACTATTCATATCATTACTCCTCAGCAGCATCCTACTGTGCCCTTTCTTCCTTCTTCCTCTGGCTCTCATCTTACTACTGACTTCTCTTTCCCTGCCCTCCTTTTCATGTTCTCCACTTTCTTCCTCAGCTGTCTTCTCACATTACATCTTCTGTGGATAATGTTATTCTCCTCCCCCTGTATGTTAATAACACCCAAATCAATGTCTGCAGACACCACCTCTTTTTCCCCAAGCTCCACTTGCCTAAACCCTGTCTCAAGAAACAGTCCCCCGCCCAACACACACACACACACACACACACATACACACACACACACAAAACAAAAAAACAGCCCCACCATTCACCCTATTGCCTAGCCAGATACATGGGGTGCACTCTTAACTTGTCCCTCTCCTCTACCCATACAGGAAAACAATGCCCATGACCTGTCAAACTCTACCTGCTAAGTATCCCATAAAACTATTTCTCTTCTGTCCACAGGCCACCACCTTCATTCTGTTTTCTAGTCTCCCTAGGATTGCGGCAAAAGCTCCTGATCTCTCCCCTTTCCAAACAGGTCCCACAGAGCAACCAGGGTGGTCTAAGGCACAAATCCCTTCTTAGGTTTGGCCTAAGGTTCTCCAGTGTTCATCTGGATAAAGCCTACATCTTCAAACATGACTGAAAAGGTCCAGCAAGAGCTGGGCCAAGCTTACCCCTCCAACTTTACCTTGCCTTGTACCTGCTGCCCCAGCCATGCCAAACAAGTTAGTATGCCAAAGCTTGTTCCTGGACTTTTGCTGTCCCCTCTGGAATGCTCCTTCCCTCTCAATGCCTGGTTAACTCCTGCTCAGTCTTCAGCCTCAGCTTAGACCTCTGTTCCTCTAGTTTTCCCCTGACTCACCAAGATTGGTTTAGTTATCCCTGTTGGATGTTCCCATAGCAATTCTTGGCCATACAGCACTGTTTGTTTTTTCAGTTATACATAATTTGCTATACAAAGACAGCTTCCAGACCCTGGCTGGTGGCTTAGTGGATAAGGTGCCGGCCTGCGAACCCAAAGGTTGCTGATTTGATTCCCACCCAGGGCACGTAACCAGGTTGCAAGCCAGGTCTCCAGCCAGGTCCATAGCTGGAGGCAGGTGAAAGGCAACCTTACACTGATCTCTCTCTCTCTGCCTCTCCCCCTTCCCCTTTCTCTGGAAATAATAAAAATTAAAAGAAGGAAAAAAAAAAAAAAAAAGACACCTTCCAGCCCTGTCCTCCACACATTCCTGATCAGTAATCCTAAGGCACCTCCTGTATGGAACCTGTGCTATCCCACAGAACCCTGAACTACCCTTGTCAAGATACTTATCCCACTTCTGTAATGGTCTATTTAATTGTGAGCTCCATGAAGAACCATTCCTGTATCACACTTAGCAGCAACTGGCAATTGCTCAACAAATGTTCAGTGGGTAAATGAATCCTTGGGATGATTATGTCCTATCTACCTTACTTAGTATGATAATTCAATGGCTACATGTAAAGTAATTCTTTTACAATATATATAGTACCACAAAATTATTACATTACATTATTTATTATTATTATAGTACTAGTCAGCCTGTCCTACTTTGTGAGATCTATGCCTTATTCAATTTTTTTGTGTCAAAGCTCGGCATATCTGGCACATGTTTTCAACCAATTTTTATTGGTTGTATCAATGATTATAGGAAGTGAAGAAACAGGGGCCCAGGTAAGTGAACTACCCTGGACCACACCCAGCTGCTTTGTCTCAGATGCAGGACTAGACCTCGGTCTGAAAAAAGAGAAGCTTGGAAAAAACTTGCCGTGTCCAAATGGAATTTCAGCATAAATGAGATGCACTGGTTTCTCCCCATCAAAATACTGGCTAGAAGCTGTGTTAACTACTAGAGCCCCAGACCTCTCTGGTCAAGTATCCCCTTAGTGGATGTAACCCAGGGAAGAGGGACATGAGGACAGGACCCTGGATATTTCAGCATGGAGAGAAGCTAGGCCCCTGATTTTCTTTGTCCCTTTCAGTAAGTTTCATTCAACCTGAGCCTCAGGCCATGGTCTTGAAGTATTATTATCCTTCTCCTTCCATATTTATTTGTTGCTGGTAGTTTTTCCCAGTATTTCTTCTCTAGTCAGTGAGTCATTGGCAGGGGCCAGGAACTAATCATTTAGTCTGACACCTTAGGGATGTTAAGAGTTCCTGCTTCCACGTTTTCAGCATGAACATGTCCCCACCTCAACTTTCTCTCCAGCTCCTGGTCTCAAACCTTCACCCCCACCCCAAACACTCCCCAGGGCTCCTGTTGACACTCATGAAACAACAGCACCACCACACAAAAAAAAAAAGGAAGTTAAACTCTTGCTTCCTCCTTTTCCATGTCTTGAAATGACTTCCCTTAGATCACAAACCCTTAAAAGAAAATGAGTTGGGATCCCCTTTCTTCCATCAGAAGACCCAGTCCTGAGACTAAAGAGCCCCAGGTAGGTTTTCCTCTCGCATGCATTTTTTATCTTTTTTTTTTTTTTTTTTTTTAAGATTTTATTTATTATTTTCAGAGAGAAGGGCAGGGAGGGAGAAAGACAGGAAGAGAAACATCAATGTATGGTTGCCTTTCACTTGCTTCCAGCTAAGAACCTGGCTGGAGACCTGGCTTGCAACCTGGTTATGTGCCCTGACTGGGGAATCAAACCAGCGACCTTTGGGTTCACAGGCTGGCGCCATTCAACTGAGCCACCAGCCAGGGCTGCATTTTTTATTTTTCACAGCTCATTTTGGGCAACCGTCAAGCACATTCACACATTGGTAGTATTTAAACTTGGTACTGAAGTGCAGATCCAAGGACTTATGCCCTTACAGGGACCAACAAAGGGCAAAGCTTGAGGGAATGTGTGGCCCCAATACCTCAGACTATTTTACTCCTGGGTTGGCAGGATCTTCACTGGCATTCTGCCCAGTGACCTGAATGGGATGCTTGAGTGAAGAGAAGGAATGTGGTACTGCCCCTTGGCCTTACCCCTATACCTAATGGTCAACTCATCAAACATTTTGCTACCACTCAACCCAGACAACACTATAGCAGGCAATAAAACAAAACCTGTTCTCCATTTTCTTCAAAAATTAAGTCTTGGGGTCCAACTGCTTGCTAAACAAAGGAGACAATACACCAGTCTTAGGTGCCCTGACTCAAGAGAGCTGATTGCTGCTGCAATACACACGACCCCATAAGATAATGAATACCCTGCACTGAGCCACCTCTGCTGCATCCCTGAACCAGGGAAAATGAGATTCAGGAGGCTGGTTCTGTGCCCTCCCTTCTGAATCTCATACACCTTTAGTACATATAAGCTCTTAAATAATAAAACTTAACACTGTACTTAAAAGGCTGAACTGCTCAATCATAAACGTGCACACTATTGCCCTGGCCAGTGTGGCTCAGTGGTTAAAACATCATCCCATAACCAAAAGGCTGTGGGTTGGATTCCTGGTCAGGTAAGTTGCTTAGGTTGCAGGTTCATCCCCAGTCCAGATGCATACATTCCCCAATCCTGATGTGGATCCCCAGTCTGGGTGCATACAGAGGTAAGTGATTGATGCTTCTCTCACATCAATGTCTCTCTCTCTCGCTCTAAAATGAGCAAATGAGCCAATGAGCCCTGGCTGGTGGGGCTCAGTGGACTGAACACTGGCCTGTGAACCAAAGGGTCATCAGTTCAACTCCCAGTCAGGACACATGCCTGTGTTGTGGACCAGATCCACAGCTGGAGGCTGGGACCACACAAGAGTCAACCACACAGTGATATTTCTCTCCCTCTCTTTCTCTCTCCTTTCCCTTCTCTAAAAATAAATAAAATCTTAAAAAAAAAAAAATGTCCTCCATGAGGATAAAAAAATAAATATGCACAGTTTGCCAGTAATTAAGACTTTACTTGGGCACATTGAATCAACATTTTCACAAACATTTAGTCTTAACTAAATATTTTCATCAACAGGAAGTTCTAGAATTATACTATATGAGCCCCAAGAATTTGGAGAATATTACACGCCCTTTTTTTTAAAAAAGATTTTATTATTTTTCATAGAGAGGGGACAGGAGAGGCAGAGAGGGAGAGAAACATCAATGTATGGTTGCCTTTCACCTGCCTCCAGCTACAGACCTGGCTGGAGACCTGGCTTGCAACCTGATTATATTGCCCTGGCTAAGAATCGAACCAGTGACCTTTGGGTTTGAAGGCCAACACCTTATCTATTGTGCCACCAGCCAGGGCACCCCCCCCCCTTTTTTTTAAAGATTTTTATTTATTATTTCTAGTAAGGGAGGGAGAGAAACATAAATGTATGGTTGCCTTTCACCTGCCTCCAGCTACATACCCGGCTGGAGACCTGGCTTGCAACCTGATTATGTGCCCTGGCTGGGGAATTGAACCAGCGACCTTTGGGTTCGCAGGCTGGCGCCTTATAATAGGATCTTGGTCATAGCCAGGCTGCAAGTTCAAGTCAGACCTTATTTGTGCATCATTACATGCTCAGTGCTTAGCAGAAATCCAAACACATAGTCAATGCTCAGTAAATATTTGCTAGATTTTAATAAATCCTGTAAAAATCTCACTTGGGAGACATCAGGTTGTGACACCTTCCTAGGAACTTCTGGGATAACCCAGACCTAGCAGCAGGGGGCACGCAAGGCTGTTGCTCAAATCTGAAAGGGTATGGTAGGAACTCAGAAAGGGAGTTGGATGTAGATCAGACCTTAAAAGCCTGACATGCCCTGCATCCCCCTATTGATAACATCATTCCTAAGATGGCAGAGTGGGCAGAGGAAGCAGGCTTCAGAGCCTTAGAAACACTGAATTAACTCTGAAGAGGTCTTTACCTTTGCAGAGAGAATGTATAAAAAGAGAAAGAAGAGAAGCGTCCCAAAGCTGTCAGTCTCAAAAAGCCAGTATCACTTCAGGCCATGTGGGGAAGGGGCTAGGAAGCAATCTTTATTCACAGTTGGGGTGGCAGAGGGGAGATACCCACAGGTCAGTCCAAAAGCAAAGACATTGTTGGATGGGAAAGACAACACAGGGCATGGCCTCAGCATTCATCCTCACCCAGCAGGGCATAAGGGTTTCTTGAGGCCAAGCTAGACCCTGAAGCTGAGGTTGGGGTGTCCTCATCCCCTTCCCCCTCTTCATCTGCATCCCGGTCCTCCTCTCCCTCCTCCTCACAGGAGCTACTCAGCTCTTCTTCCTCCTCCTCTTCCTCCTTGTCACCAGCTGGCCCGGCCCTGCCCTGCAAAACCACCAGCTCTATGGTCTCCGGATGGGATTCCCAGGTACCTGGGGAACCAAAACAAGAAAAAGGACAGAGAAAAGTTTTGAACCAGGTACTAAAGCCAGAAGAAGATGGGGAAGAGGCAAAGACTAAGAATAACAATTTTTGTAGCTGCTGGCATGCACTCCTTCATTCACCCATTCAATCTCCTATGTGCTAGAGATTGAACACCCATTAACTCCAGTTTTTGTCACCACCTTGCCAGGGGCAACTAGTAACCTGATTTTGTAGACTAGGAACTGGCCTCAGAAGCACTTAGTAACAGCACTGGCTGGCAGGTGCAGAATCTAGGTCTGCCCCAGCTCTGTGTGGCTACAAGTCCACCCTCTCTTGCCTACACCATAGCAGGGCTGGGAGGCACACTGGTGGGCTGACCTTTCTGCTCACTATAGCCTGGGGGATGAAAGCACAGGCTAAGGCGGCCATCCAGCGCCAGCCGCAGGAGGCTATTGGCTGCTCTGTAGACATCATTCCGTGCTGCCTTGGCTGTCTTGTAACCACGTTTCTCTGCCCAGGCTGGAGGAAGAAAAGAATGGGGAGAGAAGCCCATTAACCCCACTTCCATTTTCCAGAATATTCCAAGCCAGCGATCTTGTTGCCCTGTGACAGAAATCTAGGAGTGGCCAGCAATTGGGTGGATGGTAGAACCTGTAAGGAGAGAAGCAGGGACAGGACAGAGTAAAAGGCAAGGGGAGGAGCCAGGCACATGGAACCCACCTTCACAGATGTCCCAAGCACACCAAGAGTGTTCTGCTGAGGGGTCCTCAGCCTCTGGATGGCGCAGGTGGAGCAGGACATGTACAGGTATTCGGGAGGCCAGGTAGCCCACAGCAGTGTAGGGCTCCTGGATCTGTGCAATGGGGTAGATCCCTGCCAGAACCTAAGGGGAAACAAAGAACCCTCAGCTCCTTCCTCAATCTCCTACCTTCCTCCTCCCTCCAGATTCTGCCCTCATACCTGCAACTGCTTAGGCAGAAGGGAGGGGAATATGAGGCCAGGGCAATCACAGAGCTTCACAGAAGGAGTGAGAAAGTAGGTCTGAAAGTATCGGGTGTGGCCTGGAGTTCTGGAGACACTCACAACCTTTCTCCCGACTAGCCCATTGATCAGAGAGGACTTTCCCACGTTCGGAAAACCTGAGGGAAGCAAGAAAAGTTAACACTTGAGGAAAGTAAACAACTGACAGACCTTCATGCTTGATAGAAAAGATATGGTGCTGTATCTACAGATGAAAGGGGAACTAAGGCTTAGAAATTAATAAAGCTGTTTAACATTGCAAGTTACATATCAGGCTCTATACTTCCAGTGTTGAGTCCTGGCCTCTTTTAATTACCAGCTTTGTGACCTCAAGGTAATTGACTTAACTTTCTGAGCCTCTGTTTCCTCACTTAACAGTGCAGATACCTCCAATCTCAGAGCAGTCAAGGTTAAATGAGCAACAAATACAACTACATAGGTTAGTGTCTACAATGGACTAGCCCCCAATGCCAGTGAGATATGCATCTCATATTCTGAGTTCTCCTTGGGCTCACTGCCACTCTTGTCATGGCCATCACCTTCATTCAGGCAGACTTCAGTATCTGCACAGATCTCCTGTTCAGCATTCTTGCCTTTTGGCACCAGGATGTCCCTTCCAAAGGTCCTTTCCTCCACCCCACCTCGGCTACTAATTCCCATGGTCATTACCTGGAGCCTGACACTCACACCTCCAAAATCTCAGCTACAAGCATTCCCCTCTCTGACCTGACATCCTATCTTTCCAGGTTACTTATCCTGATTCCTCCATTTTAATCATATTTTGACAATGACTCTAGCACAGGAACACTATTTAACACCAAACTCCCTCACTTCCTTCTTTCCCAACTTCCATTCCATGATCCCACTGTACAGCCAGTCCCTGTCATAAACCTTGAACCCTCTGGTCCCACCTCTCCCCTCAACCTACTCACCTGGCAAAACCCAAACCTATACAGTGCAACTGTTCCTATTCAGCACCTGCTTCCACAGCTAACTGGGGCTGGGGAAAGATGCATTACTGTGCTGACTGCACCCACTTATGACCCCTAAGTATCTCCTTTCCATAGGAGGGAGGGAGGCAGAAAACAACCCTCCCTTGATGACACCCACCAGCCCCATTTCTCTGTCCCCTTTATAGTGACACTCCTTCAAATATTTGTTTCTTTTTGGTTATCACTTATTCATATCATGCCGTTTATTACTATAAACTGTTTAACATACACAGCTCCTTCTTTGTCTTTCAAGGTACATCTCTCTCTCCCTGACTAAGCTCCAACAACACTTCTTTTGCTGTAACTTGTTTCCTGAGCCCATTTCTTCTATTGCTCATTTCTTCTACCTCTGTGACTTTCTAAGTGAACTTTCTCTTATAGTTTGAAAAAAAAACTAACATACAAAAAATATGTAAAATATGTGCCAAATGAACCCCGGTATCACACACTCCTAGGCCCAGTGTGATGATGTGCATCCTCAGAGGCCCCGCCCCATTGGTTCTTTCTTGATCATAATCCTCTCCATCTATTGGCATTACCCTGGGTTGTAAGGGATTCTGTTGTTTACATTTTATTTTTATTTTATGACCTGTGTACCCCTGAATGATGCAGTTCAATTTTGCAGCTTTCGAACTTTTCAGACTTATGTAATGCAAAGCCTGGAGACTATTGTGTCTGGCTCCCATCTCACACAATGTTGTACAAATTTCTGACACATTGTTGTCCATTCTCCAATTGGCCTACCCAAATCTGGCTTTCTCTCCTCCACTCCACTGAAATCACACATGTTCATATTGCCAAGTTCATTGAGCAAGTCTCTGTTCTCATCTCAACTGGTCAGCAACATTTGATACAGCTGAGCCCTCCTTTCCCCTCCAAAAACTTTTCACTTCAACATCCGGGGATCCCTGTTTCCTCCTCCATTGCCCAACCTCTACATACCAGCTTGGCCTCTACTTTCCACCTACCTTCTCTCCCTCATCTCATCTAATCCATGGTAAGTACCATTTATACCAGCAGTCCCACCCTGGCTGGTGTGGCTCAGTGGATTGGCGCCAGCCTGCAAACCCAAAGGTCACTGGTTTGGTTCCCAGTCAGGGCACATAAACAGGTTGCAAGCCAGGGCCTTAGCTGGAGGCAGGTGAAATAATGAAGTCTTTAAAATACACACACACACACATACACACGTACATGTATAGGGTGCACATGATCAATTGGCAATAACTTTGCATCTCCTTTTTTCATGTGCTTCTTAATTTTGAAAAACTATGTTTTGAAGGTTATGATTTAACATCATTGTTTCAGATATAAAGTAAAGTATTAAATTCTGAGAGCAACCATCATGTCGAAGGAATATGATGTGAGAACAACCATAACTTCTGGACTGTATGCAGGGTGAACTGTTAAGGAAATTGTGGACTTCAATAACATCCCTTTATGTACAGTTGACAATGTTAAGGTGTATGATGCCGATCCTGGTGTCGCCACACCAACAAGGAAAACACATAAAGTACACAAGGATTGCACAAGCTGAAAGAAGTAGTTGTACCAGGGACGAAGCATGTCGCAAATGGACATCATTTTATCTTGCAACAAGATGGTGCACCAGCACATAACACCAAAAAGGTACAAGAATATCTCAGTGTCAATGTTCCTGAATTCTGGTCAAAGGAAATCTGGCCGCCTGATGCAAATCCTTTAGACGATTATGTATGGAGCATTTGTGAGAGAGAAGTTCATAAACAACCTCGTTCCAATAAAGAGGCTGTTAAAGTTGAGACTGAAAACATGATGATGTCCATGGATAAAGAAAAGTCAATGAAAGCATACTCAAGATTCCAACAATTGAATCAAGTCTATTATTGCAGCAAATGGAGACCTTTTTTAACATTTAAAAAAATAATGATTATGTTTATGTATTTACATATAAGAATAAGTTTATTTCAAAGTATAACACTTTTGTGGTATGTTTTTTTTTTTTTTTACTAAAATTTTGCCAATTGATCACACACATCCTGTATATATTTATACCAGCAATTCCCAACCTTTTTGGTACCAGGGACCGGTTTTGAAGAAAATAATTTTTCCACAAACCAGGGTGGTGGGGGATGGTTTGGGATGATTCAAGCACATTCCATTTAAGCTCACCTCCTGCTGTGCAGCCTGATTCCTAACAGGCCTGGCCTGGTACCAGTCCACAGTCTAGAGGCTGGGGATCCCTGATTTATACCTACCAGGTATAAATCTGTTCTAAATTAAAATCTCCAATCCTATTCCCTAAACTCCAGGCTGATATATCCATTAACTTCAATATCTCCATTAGGGATATATTTTTAATCTCAAATTTAATGTCTGAATCTCTTCCTCTCCCCAACCCTTCCAACCTGCTCCTCTTCCAATCTTCCTGTCTCAGTATTCCCAATTGCTCAGGACAAATTTGGAAGATCATTGCAATAGCCTCTGATATATTCTTTCTGCTTCCTTTCTTTCCTGTCCCCCACATTTATTATCCACTCTCTCGATCAAAGCCCATCCCTAGTTTCTTATCAGAATTGTAATAAATCTAAAACTCCTCTTAGCCATGGCACCTTATATGACATGGCACCTGGTGACCTTTCTGACCTCATCCCAATTCTCTTTTCTGGTTCTAATACTCCAATCCCTCTGACTGGTCCCACAGTCAACAAGCTCATTCCCACTTTCAGACCCTCTCACTGACTATCCTTGGTCCTAAAGGCCCTTTCCCCACACCTCCATAGCCAATTGGCTTCATCATCCCAGGCTTTTCTCAGGAGTCTTTCCCAAAGGACCCCTTCTCTTTAAGTCACTCTCTATCTCTTTTCATTGTCACCTAAGTAATAATTTCAAATGATGACTCAAGAAAACAACCCCATAAAGGTAGGGGCCTTTTTGCCATTTTCATAGCAGTATCTCTCCACCTGCATAAGCTACCTATACCTGGTGCTCAGAAGTAGAGAAGGGAGAAAGAGAAACATCAGTGTGTGGTTGGCTCTCGTGTGCCCCTAATTGGGAACCTGGCATGAAACCCAGGCATGTGCCTTGACTGAGAATTGAACCAGCCACCCTTCGGTTCACATGCTGGCTCTCAATCCATTGAGCCACACCAGCCATGGCAGGACCGCTGGTATAAATGCTACTATTTGTGAGGCCCTGTTAGACTCGCTCTAAACTCTTCCCTTTATTCCTCACATCTGTTCTAAGTACCTAAGACTCAAAGTGAGGAAATACTTGCTCAAGATCAGTAACAACTGAGAAGAGATGGAATTTAACTCAGGCATGCCATGATCCTTCCACTACAGCAGAGGGCCTCCAGAGACCCTGGAGCCTAATGAGACCTGATCGGCCTCCCTCTTTTCCAAGTATTGAGGCTGCCCTGCATGGGCCACAACTTCCTTACCCACACAGCCGATGGTCACCACCCCATCCTTGTAATGCTCTCGGGTTAGGCTGGCTGGCTCCATTGTTGAGTCACACTGCAGTTCTACCAGGACTGCTGGCCCATCATCCTCTTCCTCCTCCTCTCCAGAGCCATTGCCCCAGGTGGCCCCAGCCACATCCCGGGCAATCTTCTCCCGCCAGCTGCTCAAATCCACTGCTCAGGGAAGGAAAAGATGAAGAAGGTTCTCCCAGGGTCACTGTATATTATGGCACAGACTATGACAGCACAGCTGTCATACCCTCTAGAGTTGGATAGTGCCAACCTGCCCCACAAATGACTCTTCCTAGTCTTCATTTGATCCCACCCTGGAATCATATACATCCCTCTGTCCAAGTTTTCTGAAAAGTTCTGGGAAGCCTGAAGGCACCTACACTAGGGCTCCTGCCTATTTGATGCCTTTCTGGCCTGACCAAGTCAGACTTCCATCACTCCCCCTGGCCTCTCACTTTTATAATAAAGGAGATGACTTCAAGAAGGTGAGCAAAATGACTCTGGGACTTGGACTCCCATGGCCTGTTACACCTCCCTATAAGGGGCACAAACCTTTTCCTGCAGTGATGGCTTCACAGGCTCTCAGTAACTGCTCTGGCCCAAGGGCCCGGGTCCATCCTCTTCCCCGTCTCCGACTCTTCTTCAAGACTGAAATCCAAGGGTTAAAAAAGGGTTAGCACACCCCATCTCTGCCACTATGCACAGGTCCAAAATCAGGTACTTCTTTATCAACAGGCCTCTCTATTTTCCCCTTTTTCCTCTGCCATGCCACTTCTCCCATGCTGCCCTCCTCATTGCCCACTCACCACTACTAGAGTCCTGTGGGATGCGGGGGTCCCGTGGAAAAGAGGTAAAGAGGACAATATGGAGTTGGGGAAAGTGCTGGTGGAAATAATGCTTCCAGGCAACCACAAGAGCCGGTGGGGCCAGATCCACCTTGTTCAGGACCAGCACCAGGGCCAGCCCAAGTTCTCCAGTCACATACTCGTAAAGTGCTGGTGGAAAATTCACAACCTAGAATAGAGTTGGTAAGGGAGTGAGCAATGAGAAGTCAACCCAGAGTTTTCTGCCTCTAGCTCCCCACAAAGCAGGCACAACTTGGAGACAGACGCTGGTAGCAGCAGATTCTGGGGCAAAAAGGATAAATCAGCCAAACAGAACTAGAAGGACAAAGCAGGGGTAAGCAATACCTGTGAATTTGTGAAGGAGTGTGTGTATAACTTATTAAGGACTTCCAACCTAAACATCCCTCACAGACCTCCCTTTCTCCCACTGGAAGACAAAACTGAAGTGGCAGAGCAGGTTCACCCAAGGGCCATCCAGCAGCAGAGTCCACAACCTTAACCACCACCCTGCAACCCAGGTGAGTCCTGTGCTCCCTTGATGTGGCAAGGCAAGGGGAAGCCCCTATCTGCCTTCTTGACAGACCCAAGAGCCTCCACTCTGGGACTTTCTATTGGTTTAGCTCAGCTGAGCTGGGAAACAGGATATGTAATCTGTCTTACTATCTTTCTTTCTTTCTTTCAATTTCTATCCCCACCCGAGGACATGGTTATTGATTTTAGAGAGAGGAGAAGGGAGGAAGAGAGAAAGCAAAACATCAATGTGAGAGAGAGATATCTACGGGGAACCAAACCCGCCACCTATGCATGTGCCCTGACCAGGAATCAAACCTGCAACCTTTGTTTTTGGTTTATAGGATGACCAAGTGAGCCACTGGCCAAGGCAGGCTATCTCAGTTTTTCATCAAAAGAATAACAAAGAGGAGAGTCAGTTGGCCATGGAGGAGTGACAGACTCTGATCCTGATGAATAAAAAACTAAGTCCTTGACGGTAAATGTCAGCACAGGATAGAGGAGACTAGAAAGGAAGGCGGATACCTCTCGGTCTCCCAGCTCCTACCTCTACCCTTAACCCCATAAGAATCTTTCTCCCTCCTCCTGCTTGCCCAGCCTCATCCCAATACTCACTGGATGTCGGACATCAGTGATAAGCAGGACAATGTCAGACATCTCTAGCACTCGCCACAGTTGCCTCCACGTCTGAAAAGACAAAGTCAGTGGCAGAGAACCTGAGCCTTGAGTCCCTTTCCTGACTTACCCCAGACCAATCTGACTCTGGGTCAATATGCCCTTTCCATTCTCACCTCCAGATTGTGCTCAAAGTAGCTGAGTTTCTCTGAGGTGTAAGCCCCATGAATCTTCCCAAGATACTCCTGGAAACTCCGTTCCTCTTGGCTCATTAGTTGCTCCTTGGACATCTCATAGCTCCAAGGGGGACGTCGGGGAAAGTCTAGCACTGCAAAATCAAGAAAATCCAAGTAAGTTTGAGAATAGCTTCAGGACTCGAGGGTGCATCCCAAACCTCTCCTTCCTCTCAATCAGTTTTTACCTCTTCCACACTCCTTCCTCCAGTCCAGTGCCTGCCCCAAACATCCAGGTATTGAGTTCTCACTCACCTGAACCAGGCTGATAGACTTCCTGGATGTCTAGCTCCAGCACCTCAGCACTGACTGGCTGTAGCACTTGCTCCCGGGCTGCTTTCTTTCTCTTCTCCACCTCCTCCCGACTGTCCCGTTCAAAATGTAGTCGGTATCTATGGGGACAGAAACCAAGGCATCCAAAGCAATCCTGTGGCCACAAACTCCCCTCTTGCACAGACAACTTCGATAAGCTTTCTCTTCAAGATCTGCCTCCTCTCTAAACCGGCCCTCCCCCAAGTCCCTCTTTCACATAGTACTTGCACCCTTCCAAAAACCAAATTCTCTCCAACGCTCCGGAAGTGAAGATTGTTGCCCTCTTCGTTCCCCTGAGCCCAGGAGCCCGTGGAGAACCATGACATCCTAGCCCCACCACCTCCAGTTCCAACCCTTCACTAGCGGCAGCCAGCTCTCCCCCCACGCTCGGACTTCCTGGTAAGCAGGGAAGGCCCACTCTCACCGATTTGGGTCATAGCCTCGCGGGGCCAGGCCCTGGGAAGGCTGCTGGTTGAGCCTACGAATGTGATGGGTCACAGATTCTCCGTCCGAGGTATCGGTCTGCTCCTCCCGCCGCTCCCGGCTCCCGCTGCGGCTGTTGGAACTGGATCGCAGCCCATCTTGAAGCCCTGTGGGGAGGTGACGCCAGTGTTATTCTGCTCTCAGGAGCCAAGGATTCCTTTCCCGGTCTGCCTGGCTCCCCCTCACCCCACCCCCACTTCTTTTGAGGCCGGATCTCTCAACCAGCTCAGAACCCTTCTGGATGTGCATGTGGGTAGTCACTCCTCCTCCAGGGATCTCTGGGATGGCACCCGTTCCAACAGGAAGGATTCCCTTCCCCCAACTCTACATCCTTCCCCACCCCTTTCAGGTAGAGGTGTTGGGATGAGAGACTTTCCTCCGCAGTCTCCGGCCAGCGCAATCGAAGGCGGCCACCGCACCCTCCCACGCCCCCCAGAGGCAAGGCGGGCACACCCCTCTTCTTCCAGCCTTGCGGGGGCCCGAGCCCCGCCCCCTCCTCTTGCTACCGCACTGACCTCGCTTCCGCTCCCGTTTATCCTGCAACTGCTTCTTCTTCTGCTTCACGCTGAAGGGCTTCTTCCTCGGCATGGCCCGGACCAGTCACCTGGCCCAACCTCCGCCTAGCTCCCGCCGCCTCAACTGAATCCCTCCCGGGGCAGCCCCGGCCACCGAGGCCCCGGACCCTCCAAGGGGCGGGGCTAGGCGGTGACGTCAGCAGGCGGTCCCGGCCAATTCGCCCCAGTATCCGAGCTAGAAGGCGGGCAGATGGAGGGAAATACAGTCACTTCCCTTCTGGAGTGAGGGGTGATGATGTGGAGCAGGCTGCCAGAACGTGAGAGCCGGTGGCACAGAGAGGGCGCTGCGGTGGCGAGAAAGAGGCGTGCGTGGGAGGATCGGGCTCACTTCGTCATCGACGGATGCTACCACTTCGAGATCGGAAGAGGGGCGATGCAATGTGTGTCATCAGTACCTTGTGCGCCAGGGAGAAACTACCACTCACCTGGAGGGGTGGTGGAACCGCAGGTGGGTCTTACCACCTGTGACGAGACGGCAGTGAACAAGCCGCAGCTTCTTTCCCAGCCCCCGAGGTTGACCTGAAAAGGCTGAGACTGCGCACCGGGGATTGGAGCTCAGTTCTTCGTTACACTGTGGGTAGGGTCAGAGGTCTGGAACAGTGGTGGCGGTCTGAAGCATCCTGGGAGCCGCCGTGCCGGGACCCAAATTCCTGATGGGAAGAATGGGAAGAAGCAGGTTTACAGATCATAAGGGCAAGAGCGGACGAAGAAGAAATCCCAGGTGTGACTAGGACTTTGAGAGGGAGGTTAGAGGCCACGAAGTTGTGCCTGCAGCTGTTACCATAGTAACCGAGGGCAGGATGTGGCTGTCTTAGGGTGCAACAGCCCTCTTCTCAGACCTTCTAGCTCGAGTGTGACGACTCTTAATGTACAGTGAGAAGCTGGTCATGGAGTTTTTTCCACCAAGGGGAGAAGAAAGGAACTTTTAAAGCACTTATAGAAGCGCAGCGGAGGTAAGACTTGACATTGCCGCTGTGCTGTGCAGAAACCAAGGGAGGCAGTTGACGTGAGAGAGCTGCACAAAGACTCCTGAACCCTCCCGGAAGCTAAATGGAGGCGCCTCAACCTTCCCATCTACCGCCCCCCGGAAGCGGAAACAGAATCCCAGTGTGCCCCTTTCTCACTGCCCTCCAAATCCTGCTGTAGCCATTGCAGCAACCACGATGCCCAAACGAAAGCAGCAGATTCAGCAGCAGCCGCCGCTGGACCTCCAAGTTCCAAAGCAGGAAGAGACCAGAAACGAAGACGATGGGAGTCCTATGGGTGAGGAGCCTGGGAGGAGTGTGCATCGGCCTGTCAGCCCGTGGTGACTCGGACTTAGAGGCTGAAAGGTCCGGGGGAGGGCGCATCATCCTAAGAAGGAAGGAAAGGAGCAACCATTGAGGTGGGGTTTGACGATGAAGGCCGATCTGGGATGGAGCCTTGAAGGAGTTTTCTTGAACCCTCAACTTCAGTCTGGCCTGTAAACATTCCTAAAAAAGGCTGAGAAGGAGAGGATCAAGAACTCATGGGCGCAGCCGCAGAATGGCAGGGGAGAGGGGCTCTAAAGAGATTGCAGGCTACAGGTTGCGATGACTGGGATAACCATTTGTGACCTGATGTTCACAGGGAAAGGGTAAATGAATCCTCTAAAGCACTGGGGGGAAAGAAAAGCTATCTGATTGGTCAGCAGTTAAAGAGAGGGGTCGGGTTACCTCTGGATATTTTGGATAGCAACAATGTCAGGGAAAGAAAAAGTTGTAGGTATCCCTCCTGGATTATCGCCCTTGACTGAGCCTCCACTCTTTACAAATCCTGAGAACTTTAGCAGAGGAAAGACAAGATAGATGGGGTGAAAACTAACACTAAGCATACACCTGGCTTTACTGGTTGGCTTAAGAAATGAGTAATATAACCAAAACACCAGCATCATCAGTTGCTTAGCTCATTGTAATTACCATATTTTTGTGTCTCCTCTTAGGACCACCCAGCCTTCTAGGCCCTCCCCCCATGGCCAATGGAAAGCCTGGAGACCCCAAGTCAGGTGAGGAAGAAAAGGCCCAAATCCTTTATGTCTAGAGAAGGGAGCAAGGGAAGGACTAAAACTCAGGAAGGACTTAAGCAAAAGATCAGGGATTCTGTACAGAAATGGGGAGATTTTGTGTATTCAGATTGGAAAACTCAATCTGACATTGTGAAAAGGTCAGTTCTTCCCAAATTGATCTGTAGCTTCAACTCAGTACTAATTATAATGCCTATATTTTTGTAGAAATAAACACTGCATTATTGTATGGAAGTGCAAAGGGTCAGGGTGAGAGATTACAAAGATGATCTTGAAGTGGGAGGGCTTACTCTGAATATCAAGACTTAGCGTAAAGCTAGTTGTAGTAATACAGTGTTGATGCAAGGATAGACATATAAGTCAATAGAACAGCATAAAGGGTCCAGTAACAGGGCCACACATATCTAAAATAGTGGTCTTTTCAGTTAATGAGGCTGGATTAATTGGATATTCATGGGAGAAAAATTAAATTTGATCCTCCTATTCATATCATATACAAGTGTGAATTCCAAGTGGAATCTAGATCTAAGTGTAAAAGGTAAATAATTCTAGGAAATAAATATATTACATCATCTCAGAGTACGTAAGTAAGAGTTCTTACACACACTAATCATAAAGGAAAGATTTATAAACTGAACTACATTAGAAAATACAAATTTCTATTAATCAAATGACACTATCAAGAAATTAATAGATAGAAGATACTTGCAACAAATGTAAACAATAAAGAACTCATATCTAGAATATAAAAAGAACTCTAATGGACAACCTGTTAGAAAAATGGTAAAAGACTGGAATAACCCCTCATAAAAACCGAAATCTGGCAAAAACAAGTGCAAAAAAACATCATTAGTTGACAAATAAGTGCAAGATAAAAACATACCACTTTGAAATCGAAATGCTTATGTACTGTTGGTAAGATTATAAAATGGTACAACCACTATGGAAAACAGTATAGATGTTCCTAAAAAATTAAAAATAGAACTATCATATGATTCAACAATTCCACTTCTTAGTATATATCCAAAAGAAAGGAAAGCAGGACTTTAAAGAGATATTTGTACGCCCATGTTCCTAACTCTATTCACAATAGCCAAGAGATGGAAGCAACCCAAATGTTTGCTGACAAATGAATAAACAAAATGTGGTATATTCATACAGTGGAATATATTCAACTCCCCAAAATAAGAAAATCCTGTCATATGTTACTACGTGAATGAACCTTGAAATCATTATACTAAATAAAACAAGCCAGTCACAAAAAGACAAATCCTATATAATTCCATTTATATGAGGTATATGAAATAGTTAAATTCAGAGACAAAATAGAATGGTGATTGCCACAGGCGGTTAGAGTGGGAAAGGAAAGTTGTTTAGTAGCTACAGAATTTTAGTTTTGCAAGTTAAAAAAAAAAGTTTTGGAGATCTGTTGGGAATTTACTTAACACTACTGAGGTGAACAGTTAAAAATAGGTAATATGGGCCCTGGCTTGTGTGGCTCAGTGGACTTGAGGCCAATGCAAACCAAGGGATTGCCTGGGTTGCAGTTTGGGTCCCCAGTTGGGGGCATGTGAGAGACAACCACACATCCATGTTTCTGTCCCTCTTTTGCCCTCCTTTCTTCTCTCTCTAAAAATAAAGTCTTTTTTAAAAAATAGGTAAGATGGCAAGTTTTATGTAACATGTTTTACCATAAATTCTTTTTTTTTAAATTCACCCAAAGCAGAATTGCAAAGAATGAAAAAGATTGACAGTACCCATTATTGTCAAGGCTAGGGAATAACTGCTAGTTGGGGTATAAATTGGTACAACCACTTTAGAGATGTTTGACTTTTATTAAACTTGAAGCCCTGGCTGGTGGCACAGTGACTAAGGCACCAGCTTGTGAACCCAAAGGTCGTTGGTTCGATTCCCCAGCCAGAGCACATAGCCAGGTTGCAAGCCAGGTCTCTAGCCAGATTGGTAGCTGGAGGCAGTTGAAAGACAACCATACACTGATATCTCTCTCCCTCTCTGCCTTTCTCCCTTCTCCTCTTATGAAAATAATAAATGTTTTTTAATCTTAAAAAAAAAACTGAGCATACATATACTCTTAAGACCCAGTATACCTCTACTGGGTATATACTCAACAGAAATGCATATATATGTTAACAAAGATACATTAAAAAATGTTCATAGCAGCATTTTTTGTTATAGCCCCAAACTGGAATCCATCCACATGTCTACCATCAGTAGAATGGATAAATAAATTGTTGTGTATGCATGCAATGGGATACTACACTACGGTGAAAATGAACTTCTGCTGCAGGCAACCTGGGTGAATCTCACAAACATGATTTTGAGCAGAAGGAGCCAGACACAAAAGAAAGCAGACTGTATGATTCTACCTATGCAGAATTCAAAAATGGGCAAAAACAAACCTATGATGCTAGAAGTCAGTACAGTGGTTACTTTTAGGAGAAGGGTGGAATAGTGATAAAGATGGAACTCTGAAGTGTTAATAAGGTCCTATCCCTTCACCTGAGTGGGGAAAACAAAGGTGTTTAATTTGGGATAATTGAGTTGTGCACTTGAAATTGGTATATTTTTTTTTAATTTTTTTGTATATATGTATAATGTACTTCAATAAAAATAAAAGTAAAAATATTAGAGCTTTATCAGGTTTAAGTTAGCCATTGATCACCTTTCCATGGTCTGTCTGTCTGTCTGTCTGTCTGTCTCTCTCTCTCTCTCTCTCTTTCTCTCTCGCTCGCTCTCTGTCGCTCTCTAGCTCTTCACAGAGGTCCTCCAGGATCAAGGGGATTGATGATTCCACCACTGCTGACTCTCCCACCTCCTCCCCGGGGCAGAGGCCCAATTTGGGGAGGCTTAGGCCCCAGGTCTGGCCCATATGGCCGTCGGTGGTGGGGGTTCAATGCTGAACCTCCTTTTCCTGGGCCAGGGCATAGTAGTCCCTCCAGGGGAGGCTTTCACAAAGAACAGAGACTTCCTCGAAAACTCAAAAGCTGGTCACTTGTCAAGAATACTTGTTCACCCAAGGATGAACCCCAGGTTGTGGAAGGTGAGGCCCATTTTTTTATGCCTGTATACATTTCATATCCATCACTCCCACAGCAACCATGACTGCTCTTTTGCTATCCTTTATCCTTTTGAAATGGGAGTAACCCTGAATGTTTTTTACTCCCAGGAGAAAGACTACCATTACAGAGTATCTGGAAATGGTAGAGAGTAGGAAGTCTCTACCTCTCTGTCTCTACTTTCTGTTACAATTATTTTGTTACATTTTCAATTGCCCGATTTTCACTTGTTCACAGACAAATCTGACCGCCCTGTTTGCCGACACTTTGCCAAAAAGGGCCACTGTCGATATGAGGACCTCTGTGCCTTCTACCACCCAGGTGTCAACGGACCTCCTCTATGAGACTGCCTTTCCATCCAATCTGGAAGGAGCCCTCAGTGACCTTGTGGCCACATATTTCCCTGTGGCACTGGTACAGCTACTGTGATGCTGTTCCAACCACAACCCTCAGTCAGTGACACCCTTCCCTGTTCATCACCTCTCCCATTTGGAGTCCAGAGTTGTATTTCATCACTGGTGCACAGTGTACACTCTTCTGATCAACTTCCATCTCGTCTTCGGGATCCCATCTTTGCTCCCTTCCATTGCCTCCTAGATCCTCTCTCCCTCACCAACTGACTGCTGAGCAGGAAATTTTTATTTGGTGCTGTTTCTTGTGCAATTACCCATCCAACCCCCAGTATTGCCCTCAATTTCTGAGCACTGGAGCAGTTTCCTATCATACCCTTCTAGCTGTTTATTTTAAGTCCTTTTTATGTGATAACCCCATAACCCCAATGTTGGCAGCTGTTCTGTGAAACTCCCAGGTTGACCTGGGGTTATTATTGGATGACTGGTACAGAGTCATTCCCTGAAAAACTACTCTTCCCTGCTTTTGGATTTTGTAGTTTTGCCATCTATAGCATGGCCCCCACTGCTGTGGTCTGTGATCACTGTGCTTTGTGAAATGTGCATCCCCCTCAGCCTTTTTCAGTGTCCGTGGCATTTCTGTGGCTTCCCAACACTAGAATATTTCTGCCAAAATGAATGAGGCTCTTGGTGCCCTCTAGACTTTCCCCTCCTCCCAACATGGGAGAATTGTGCAACTTTCCACAAGAATGCTGCCCTGGCCTCTTGAGATGTCCCCTAAAGCCTCTGATGGGCTTACTCTATCCCCTCTACAGACCATTTTAGTTAAACTGCATCATTGTGAGGCCACCAGGCCTTTTTGTTTGAATTCTGTGAATCTCCACCTGGCCTATCTTTGAGTGGAACCTGAATAATACTGTTGTCCTTGCCCAACTTCTGTCCCCACATCCCTGGCACTGGTTGTTTTCTGTGAAAACAACAATGAACAGGCTCAGTTTTGAACTGACCCTGAGGAAATGGGTCAGGAGTTTTTTGGGCCAGGGGAAAGAATGAGAGCTGTTGAAAAACTGAAAGTGATTTTTTTTCTTTTTAACATTTTATATTAGTAATAAATGCAGTAGAAATCAGCATTTTCTTTAATTCCTATGTTCCAGCCATCCCTGGAGGCGCAGATGAGGCTATTCTTGTTGAAGTAATTTATTATTCATTTAGTTCATACACAGTGGTGATGGAGAAAGGCAAACCTTAAGTTTCTTTGCAGATGGAGGAACCAGTAGGGGTCTATTCCCATGAAATAGACAAGGCTGCATTATGTTAAACACTATCTGTGTGTAGACTATCTGTGGGCTAGGCACTAGAGAGAACAGCCAAAACCAATAAATTGAAAATCCACATGTTCATCAAAAAAAAAAAGTTACAAATATATGTGAAGTTAGACTTGTCAATAGTGCTATAAAGAAGTAAAATGGGGAATACGTGATAAAGGGAACCTCAGAAGACGATAACTGAGGCAAACTTTGAAGCATGAGTAGGAGGGGAGGTGGGAGAGTTTAGTCCAGGCACAGGTGTTTGCTAAAAGGTAGGACAGAGCCCTGGCTGGTGGCACAGTAGATAAGGTGCTGGCCTGTGAACCCAAAGGTCACTGGTTTAATTCCCAGCCAGGGCAACATAACCAGGTTGCAAGCCAGGTCTCCAGGCAGGTCCCCTGCTGGAGGCCAGTGAAAGGCAACCATACATGGATGTCTCCCTTTCTTCCTCCCTCCCTGCCCTTCTCTGAAAATAATGAATAAATTCTTAAAAAAAAAAAAAAGGCAGGACAATACAGTCAAGTTGCAGGAATACAAAATCAATTACAAAAATTCACATTTTCCTGTATACTAACAACAAAACTTAAGAAAAAGAAAAGAATTCCTTTTACAATTATAACCAAAAGAATAAATACCTAGGAATAAACTGAACAAAGGACGTAGAACACATAGGAGGCCTGTCCAAAAAAGTATCAAGCCAATGTCAATGTTAATTATATTAACATTGGCTCGATACTTTCAGGACAGGCTTCTTATATAGTGGAAACTACAATGAATTATTAAAAGAGATAGGAAAAGGCACAACAGTATGGAAGGGTATTCCCTGTTTGTGTATTAGAAACTGAAAGCTGCACCTCTACATAGTTAGAATAGCCATGTTATCAAAAGCAATATACACATTTAAGGCAATCCCTATCAAAATGCCCCTTTTTTTTTTTTAAGAAATAGAAACATCAGATTTACATGGAACAAAAAAAAAAAAAAAAAAAAAAAAAAAAAAAAAAAAAAAAAAAAAAAAAACTGAATAGCCAAAGGAATTCTAAGGGAAAATAATGAAGCTGGCAGTATCATACTACCTGGCTTCAAATTATACTACAGAACTATGATCGTCAAAACAGCATGGTAGCTTTTGTTTTTTCTCCCTTGCCATGGGTTTGCTACCAGAATATAGATGTCATGAAAATCACCACTAAGGCTCTGGCTGGTGGCACAGTGGATAAGGCGCTAGCCTGCGAACCCAAAGGTCGCTGGTTTGATTCCCCAGCCAGGGCAACATAACCAGGTTGTCAGCCAGCTCCATAGCTGGAGGCAGGTGAAAGGTAACCATACATTGATGTTTCTCTCCTGCCCTCCCTTCCCCTCTCTCTGAAAAGTAAAATCTTTTTTAAAAAATCACCACTAAACCCAATCAAAATGGGAAAGAAAAAGACATCAACATTGTGGTCATTTGTCACATAGATTTTAGCAAGTCTACCACTATTGGCCTTCTGATCTACAAATGTAATGGGATTGACAAAAGAGCCATCAAAAAATTTGAGGAAGAGGCTGCTGAGATATGCAAGGGCTCCTTCAAGTATGCCTGGGTCTTGGATAAACTGAAAGCTGAACATGAGTATGGTATCACCATTGATAATCTTCTTGCGGAAATTCTAGACCAGCAAACATGTGACCATCATCAATGCCCCAGGACAGAGACTTTATCAAAAAGGTTACAAGCCCTGGCTGGTGGATCAGTGAATAGGTGCCAGCCTGCGAACCCAAAGATCACTGGTTTGATTCCCCAGCCAGAGCACATAACCAGGTTGCAAGCCAGGTCTGCAGCCAGGTCCGTGGCTGGAGGCAGGTGAAAGGCAACCATACATTGATGTTTCTTTCCCTCTCTGCTTCTCTCTGGAAATAATAAAATCTTTAAAATATAATAAAAAAATTAAAAACTGATTACAGGCACATCTCAGACTGACTGTGCTGTCCTGATTATTGCTGCTGGTGAGTTTGAAGCAGGCAGACCCATGAGCATGCCCTTCTCGCTTACACACTGGGTCTGAAACAGCTGATTGTTGGTGTTCACAAAATGGATTCCACTGAGCCACCCTACAGCCAGAAGAGATGTGAGGGAATTGTTGAAGAAGTCAGCACCTACACTAAGAAAATTGGCTACAACCCTGACACAGTAGCATTTGTGCCAATTTCTGGTTGGAATAGCTACAACATGCTGGAGCCAATTGCTAACATGCCTTAGTTCAAGGGATAGAAAGTCACCTGTAAAGATGGCAATGCCAGTGGAACCACGCTGCTTGAAGATGTGGATTGCATCCTGCCGCCAACTCATCTGACAGGCCCCTGTGTCCCTCCAGGATGTCTACAAAATTGGTAGTATTGATACTGTCCTTGTGGGCCAAGTGGAAACGTGTTCTCAAACCTGGTATGGTGGTCACCTTTATGCCAATCAACATTACAACTGAAGTAAAGTCTGTTGAAATGCACTATGAAGCTTTGAGTGAAGCTCTTCCTGGGGACAGAGTGGGCTTCAATGTCAAGAAGGTGTCTGTTGAGCCCTGGCTGGTGGCACTGTGGATAAGGTGCCGGCCTGTGAACCCAAAGGTCGCAGGTTCGATTCCCAGCCAGGGCAAGATAACTAGGTTGCAAGCCAGGTCTCCAGTCAGGTCTGTGGCTGGAGGCAGGTGAAAAGC
>PVIW01007494.1:0-72217 GCA_004026585.1 Noctilio leporinus
AAAGAGAAATCAATATTAGTAAAGAAAAGGTTTAGGTTTCTGTTCACCCTTTATGGTCTCTGTTTGGTCCTGGTGGAGCTAGGACCAGTGGGTTTTGTAAGGGAGAAAAGAAAGTAGAAAGAAAGAAAGAAAGAAAAAAAAAAAAAAGGATGGGGGGTGAAAGTCACAAGACAAAGAGAAATCAATATTAATAAAGAAACACTTCACCAGGAAAAAAAGGAAAAGAAAAATTAAAAAAAAAAAAAAAGAGGAAGGAAGAAAAGAATAAAGGAAGAAAAGAATAAAGAATGCATTTAGAAAGGCTGGGGAAGGGAGGAATACTTAGATTGAGGACTGGGAATGTGTTATAGCCACAGAGTGAATAGACTTTAATTCGAAAGTAGGGGAGGGTCTTGGGTATTTAGGTGGATTGAGGTTTGGGGGGGATTAACAATATGTGAGGAGTAACTTTTGTAAAGGATATATTGGGGCTTAATAGTTCATATTGCTCTCCGGTATAATTCAGGTGCTTGAGATTGGCAGCAATCCCTTTCCTGAGGCTGCCTCTTTTTCTTGGTGAGGACTGTACAGTCTATCTTCTATATTCTAGCTGGTCTTGGCGAGTGGCAGGGCCTCTGATTGTCGCAGTAGGGCTGATTCTGAGTGTCCGCCCCCAGGTAGGCTGGGCCTTCTGCAGCCTGGCTGGGTTTTAGGGCTGCTGGTGTTCTGGAGCCCGCAGGGAGCCCCCTCCCACTCCTGGCAGAGGTTTCTGCCCAGGACGTGCACCCAGCACTTCTGCAGGGCAGCCCGCAATTTCGCTGGTCCCTGTGACGACTGGCCCCACCCCAGCAGTTCCAGGAGGAGGCTGTGCCTGTCAGTCAACACTGTCCAGGGTCCACCTACACTGTCCCGCCCTTCCGGGGTGGGCACCACGCCCCCAAGCCAACCAGCTCTCCTCGGAGTCCTTTAAGCGGCCTCTGTGATGAGCCCCTCCCAGGCGTGGGCGGTGTGGCTTTTGTCTTCAGCAATGGCCGGTCAGTTACCCCGCCACTAGTTCCCGGCTTGCAGGCTGGCCGCTTGGAGTTTCCTGCCGCTTTGAGTCTCCCGCGGAGCCCGGGGGCCGTGTGGTTGTGCAGGGCTGGGCCTCCCCCCTCGCAGGGGCTTCTAGCTGCTGTTTCCCTGGTGGCCCAGCAGCTCTGCCCTCGGCCCTCTCGCAGCCCCACTGGTGCACTTCCCGCTCCCCCTGCTCCGGCTTCCCGCAGGACTCTTCTCCTCCGCCTCTAGCCCCGCGTGGAGCCTCCTCTCCCTGTTGCCGGAGTGAGTCTCTCACACAGTCCCTCCCCTGCAAGAGTTCAATTCCGCGTTCCCTACAGCGTTCGCCCTCGCCGCCCGCACTTCTCTGTTGAGACTTCCAGTCACCAGCGAGCCCGGAACTGGCCCCAGTCAAACGCGCCCCTCTGGGCAGAGCCGCCCCTGCCCAGAGCTGACCTCGGCCCACCGGCCGGTCGGTCCGGAACGCCTCACCTACTGTCCTGCTGGCCTCCTCTGCCTCTGGGCTCTGCTCCCCTGTGTCCTGATGCTGCCCATTCCAATCCCTAGGGTCCTGAAGACGTCTCACGCTCCTTATCCTGTCCTCTAGCTACTTTGGTACTCGAGAACACCATCAGTACTGCTCTCTCCTCTGTCGCCATCTTCCTAGCCGAAATATTCATTTCTTTGGCTAAAAGAAGAGACTAGATGGGAAAGCCAGGTAATACTTGGGTAGCTAATAAAAGGTCAGAGCACAGGCCACACTAACATCATCCTCACAGGGATGGTCACAGGGGCCTATTAGTCCCAAGCTGAGTTTCTGGAATCATTAGCCAGAAGCACAGGAGCACCACCCCTGACACTTGCACAATCTTGGACCTCAGTCATCCCCATCACACAGGTATAGCAACACTCTCTGGTAGTCACCCTTTGTGTCTTACTAGATGTATTAGTAGTATAGGGAATTGTCATACTTATTCTTGAATTCAGACCTGATTTTCAGCATGTCCACTTCACTACAGGATGTCATGATTCTGATCAGGACTTGTCACATATCCCCTTGCCCTTCATGGAGTCATACAGTTGGTCAGCAAAATACAGGGGCTTGTTCTGGATATGCTGGACCAGGTTCAGGAAAGCATTTTCCAGGTCTCCCTTGACCTCCTTCTTGATGCTTTCGAGCATGTCATAAGGGCTGTAGCTCTTGTACCTTTCACATACTTTCTGGAGGTGACACATGCTCTGCTTGGTCATGATGCTGATCCACTTGGGAACATCAGTTCCTTTCCTCTTCACTCCAGCATCATAGAGAACTTGGGCATCTTGGTCAACCAGTTCATAATCAATGACAGCGATCTTCTGTTCTTCTACCCTTTGCAACAGTGACTATCAGCTTGTGATACCAGATGTATCAGAAATAAGTCCTTCTTCAGGGCAGTCTTGTATATTTCCTTGTAGACTCTGTTAATTTCCTGCAGCTCCTGGTTGGTCCTTGAGCAAATGATCTCAACAAGAGAGTCCTCATCAGTTCCCAGCCTTTTAATGGAGGCCTTTGGCTCAGAAGCATTGTACTGAGCAGGTGTCTTCAAAATATCCTAGATCACTGTCTCCAGGTGGCCACACAAGGCTGACTTAAGCGCTAATGCAAGTTTTTTTTTTGGTCCTTCTCTGGTAGGTGAAGGCAATATTCTGTCTCTGTTCATTGCTGCAGTTGGTCAGAATGTTTACCATGTGACCTCATCCACACCTTTGGTCTTGAAGGCTGTTTCAATGTTCAGAGCATCCAGGTCAGCATCAAAGTTGGTGAAGGCTTTGACTGACCCGTACGCATTTGCAAGTGTAGAGTGATCACCCTCTAAGCTGAGCTTGCACAGAATTTTATGAACAGTAGACATTTTGAAAGAAGCTGGGTGGAGCTGGGTGGTGAGAACTGTGAGAGTCCCCAGATGCAGAGCCTACTACGAGTGTGATTTTTAAAGTATATTTTATTGATTTTGCTATTACAGTTGTCCCAATTTTTTCTCCTTTTTTAATTTTGTTATTGTTGTTATATTACATTCATCTCATTTTTCCCCCTCTCCACTCCCCTTCCCCACCCTCCTTTTCCCCCCACACCACAGTTAATCAATCCCATGTGTTGTTAGTGTCCATAGATTATCAGTGATAGTTCTTTGACTAAACTGTTCCCCTTCCTTGCCTCCTTCTCCCCCTCCTCTCTGCACACTGAAAATGTGCTCCTTGTGTTCATGTCTCTGGTTCTGTTTTGTTTGCTTGTTTGTTTGTTCATTAGTCTCCTGTATTAAATGAGAACATATGGTATCTCATTTTTGCTGCCTGGCTTATCTCACTAAGAATGACACTCTCCAGTTCCATCCATGCTATCACATGCTGTATAGAACTCCATTGTGTAAATGTACCAAAGTTTTTAAAATCTATTTATCCACTGAAGGGCACTTAGATTGTTTCCAGCACTTGGCTATTGTAAATAGCGCTTTTATGAACATAGGGTTGCATAGGTTCTTCTGAATTGGTATTTCAGGATTCTTTGGGTATAATCATAGTAGTGGAATTACTGGGTCATAAGGCAGTTCTATTCTTAGTTTTCTGAGGGAATTCCATACTGTCTTCCATAGTGGCTGCACCAGTCTACATTCCCACCAGCAATGCACCAAGGTTCTATTTTGTCCACATCCTTGCTACCACTTGTTTGTTGATTTGTTGATGATGGCCATTCTGAGGGGTGTGAGGTGGTACTACCTCGTTGTAGTTTTAATTTGCATCTCTCTGATGGCTAGTGATATTGAGCATTCTTTCATATGCCTATGGGTCCTTTGTATGTCTTCCTTGCAGAAGTGTCTGTTCAGGTCCTTTGCCCATGTTTTAATTGGGTTGTTTGTCTCCCTGGTGTTGAGTTGGATTAGTTCTTTATATATTTTGGAGATCAAACTCTTGTCTGAGGTGTCACTGGCAAATATGTTTTCTCATGTGGTTGATTCCCTTTTTATTTTCCTGATGTTTTCATTGGCTGAGCAGAAACTTTTCAGTTTGATATAGTCCCATTTATTTATTTATTCCTTTACTTCCCTTGCCTTAGGAGATAGTTAAGTGAAAATTTTGCTGCTTGGGATATCTGCAACTTTTTTGCGCATGTTTTCCTCTTGGGCTTTTATGGTGGCACTGCTTATGTTTAAGTCTATTATCCATTTTGAATTTATTCTGGTGTATGGTGTAATTTGGTGGTCTAGTTACATTTTTTTGCATATGTCTGTCCAGTTCTCCCAAAACCGCTTGTTGAAGAGGCAATTTGCACTCCATTATTTGTTCCATCTCCCATTATGGAATATTAGTTGCCCATAGATTCTGGGCTCTCTATTCTATTCCATTGATCTGTTTGTCTGTTCTTGTCCCGATACCATACTGTTTTGGTTACTATGGCTTTGTAATATAGCTTGATATCTGGTATTGTTATTCCTCCTGCTTCATTCTTCTTTCTCAGGATTTCTATAGCTATTTGACTCCATGTGAATTTTTTTGGTTGTTTTTAATTTAATTTAATTTTATTTTATTATTTTTAAAAATTAATTTAATTGGTGGTGTATTGCATTCATCCTCTTTTACTCCCCTCTGTCCCCTTCCCCTCTCACCCACTCCCCCACAAAATCAATCCCACTTGTTGTCCATGCCCATAGTTCTTCATACTAGATTCTTGTCTAAACTGCTCCCCTTCTTAGCCTTTTCCTTCCCCCTCTCCCTGCTCTCCTACCCCTTACCCACTGAAGGCCTATTCACTGTATTCATGTATCTGGTTCTGTTTTGCTTATTTTTTGTTTTCTTCATTGTTGTTCTATAATGGCTGGGATCATATGGTACTTGTCTTTCATTGACTGGCTTATTGCACTAAGCATAATACTTTCTAGTTCCATCCACGTTGTTGCAAAGGTTAGGAGTTCCTTCTTTCTTTCTGCTGTATAGTATTCCATTGTGTAAATGTACTAAAGTCTTTTGATCCAATCATCCACTGATGGATACTTAGGCTGTTTCTAGCATTTGACTATTGTAAATAATGCTGCTATGAACATAGGGGTACATAGGTTCTTCTGAATTGGTGTTTCAGGATTCTTTGGGTATAGTCCTAGTAGTGGAATTGCTGTATCAAAAGGCAGTTCCATTTTTAGTTTTTTAAGGAAACTCTATACTGTTTTCCATAGTGGTTGCACAAGCCTACATTCCCACCAACAGTGCACCAGGGTTCCCTTTTTCTCCACATCCTCGCCAACTCTTGTTGTTTGTTGATTTGTTGATGATTGCCATTCTGACAGGTGTGAGGTGGTATCTTAATTGTGGTTTTAATTTGTACCTCTCTGATAGCTAGTGATGTTGAGCATTTTTTCATATGCCTTTGATCCCTTTGTATATCTTACTCAGTGAGTTGTCTGTTCAGGTCCTTCACCCATTTAATAATGTCTATCTCGCTGGTGTTAGGTCATATATGTTCTTTATATATTTTGGAGATCAAACCCTTGTCTGTGGTATCATTGGCAAATGTGTTTTCCCATACAGTTAGCTCCCTTTTAACTTTGTTGGTGTTTTCTTTAGCTGAACAGAAACTTTTCAATTCCCATTTGTTTATTTGTTCTTTGATTTCCTTTGCCCTTGGAGAAGTATCAGTAAACATAGTCCCATTTGTTTATTGTTCTTTTATTTCCTTTGCCCTTGGAGAGGTATCAGTAAACATACTTCTGAGTAAGATATCTAAAATTTTACTACCTATATTTTCCTTAAGGACCTTTATGGTGGCACTTCTTATGTTTAAGTCCTTTATTCATCTTGAATTTATTCTGGTGTATGGTGTAAGTTGGTGGTCTAGTTTTATTTTTTGCATGTGTTGTCCAGTTCTCCCAACACCACTTGTTGAAAAGACTGTTTTTATTCCATTTGATGTTCCTTCCCCCTTTGTCGAATATTAATTGGCCATAGAGTCCTGGGTTAATTTCTGGGCTCTCTATTCTGTTCCATTGATCTCTATGTCTCTTCTTATGCCAGTACCAGACTGTTCTGATTACAGTAGCCTTGTAGTATAGTTTGATGTCTGGTATTGTGATTCCTCCTACCTTGTTCATCTTGTCAAGATTGCTGTGGCTATTCATGGGTGTTTTTGGCTCCATATAAAGTTTTGAAGTATTTTTTCTATTTCTGTGAAGTCTGTCATTGGTATTTTAATTGGGATTGCATTGAATCTATAGGTTGCTTTGGGTAGTATGGACATTTTAATGATGTTCATTCTTCCCATCCTTGAACATGATATATGCTTCCATTTATTTGTACCTTCCTTCATTTCTTTCTTCAATGTTCTGTAGTTTACTGAGTACAGACCTTTTACCTCCTTGGTTAAGTTTATTCCTACGTACTTTATTTTTCTTACTGCTATGGTAAATGGGATTTGTTTTCTCGCTTCTATTTCTGTTGTTTCATTATTGGTATACAAAGATGCTTTTGATTTCTGGATATTGACTTTAGCTACTTTGCTAAATTTGCTTATTAGGTCAAGTAAGTTTTTGGTGGAGCCTATCCAGTTTTGTATGTACACTATCCTGTAATTGGCAAATAGTAACAGTTTGACTTCCTCCTTTCCAATTTGGATACCTTTGATTCCTTTTTTCTTCTCTGATAGCTATGGCTAGAACTTCCAAAACAATATTGAACAGACGTGGAGAAAGTGGACAGCCTTGTGGTGGTCCTGATCTTAGCGGGAAAGCTTTTAGTTTTTGCGCATAGAGTATGATGTTGGCTTCAGGTTTCTCATATATGGCCTTTATTATGTTCTGGTATGCTCCCTCTATTCCCATTTTGCTGAGGGTATTTATCATAAATGGTTGCTGTACTTTATCAAATGCTTTTTGAGCATCTATTGATATGATTATATGGTTTTTGTCTTTCATTTTGTTGATGTGGTGTATTACATTTATTGATTTACGAATGTTGTACCATCCTTGCATCCCTGGGATGCCTCCACCTTGATTATGGTGTATGATCTCTTTGATCCAGTTGGCCAATATTTTATTGAGAATCTTAGCATCTATGTTCATCTGAGATACTGGCCCATAATTTTGTTTCTTAGTTATGTCTTGACCTTGTTTTGGGATTAGAATAATATTGGCCTCATAGAAAGTGTTTGGATATCTTCCCTCTTGTTGGATTTCTTTGTGTAAGTTGAGAAGGATAGGAGTTAGTTCTTCTTTAAATGTTTTGTAGAATTCACCTGTGTATCCATCTGGTCCAGGTTTCTTGTGCTTTGGGAGATTTTTGATTACTTCTTCAATTTCTCTAGTTGTTATTGGCCTATTCAGCATTTCTGCTTCCTTTGGATTCAGTTTGGGTATATTATACATTTCTAGAAATTTTTCCATTTCACCCAGGTTGTCATATATCTTGTCACATAGTTTTTTGTAGTAATTTCTTACAATCCTTTTTATTTCTGAAGTATCAGTTGTGATTTCTCCTCTGTCAGTTCTGATTCTGTTTATTTGGGTCCTCTCTTTTTCTTGATGAGTCTTGATGAAAATGTCAATTTTGTTTATTTTTTTCCAAAGAACCAGCTCCTGGACTTTTTGATTCTTCTGTATTTTGTGTCTCTTTAAGTTATTTAATTCTGCTCTGATCTTGATGATTTCCTTTCTGCTCCTTGTTCTGGGCTTTGTTTGTTGTTGCTCCAGTAGTTCTTGCAGCTTTATGGTTAGGTTGTTTGTATAAGCTTCCTCTGACCTTTTCAGGTAGGCCTGTATTGCTATGAATTTCCCCCTGAGGACTGCTTTAGCTGTGTCCCATATGTTTTGGACTGTTGTGTATTCATTGTCATTTGTTTTCAGAAACTTTTTGATTTCATCTTTGATTTCATTGTTAACCCATTCATTGCTTAAAATCATGTCATGCAGTCTCCATGAATTGTATTGTTTTTGGAATTTTACCTTGAGATTGGTTTCTACTTTCAAGCCATTGTGATCTGAGAAGATGCTTGGTATGGTTTCAGTTTTTTTAAGTTTGTGGAGGCTTGGTTTGTGTCTTACCATGTGATCTATCCTTGAGAATGTTCCATGTGCATTAGAGAAGAATGTGTATTTTGCTACTTTGGGGTGAAAAGTTCTGTATGTCACTTAAGTCCATTTCATCTAGAGTGTTGTTCAGGGGTACAATATCCTTGCTGTTGTTTTGCTTGGAAGATCTCTCCATGTTGATAATGGGGTATTGAAATTCCCCACTATCAGTGTGTTGCTATCTATATCCTTCTTGAAGTCCTACATGATTTTCCATATATATTTGAATGCTCCTATTTTGGGTGCATGTATATTTATAAATGTTATGTTTTCTTGGTGGATTGTTCCCTTAAGTATTATGAAATGTCCTTCTTTGTCTCTTTTATGGCCTTCACTGTGAATTCTATTTTGTCTGATGTAAGTATTGCTACACCAGCCTTTTTTTCTTGTCCATTTGCTTGAAGTATATTTTCCCCTCTCTCCACTTTCAGTCTGTGTCAATCTTTTGTTCTGAGGTGGGTCTCTTGAGAACAGCATATATGTGGGTCATGGTTTGTTCCCCATTCAACTACCCTATGCCTTTTTATTGCATGTAGTCCATTTGCATTTAAGGTTATTACATACAGGTACTTATTCATTGATATTTTCCCCCTTTGTTTCTGTATTCCTTTCAGTCTGTTTTTGTTTCTTCATCTTTTTAAAGGAGGCCTTTTAACATCTTTCACAGTGCTGGTTTGGTGGAGGTGTATTCTTTTAACCTTATTCTGTCTGGGAAACTCCTTATTTCACCTTCCATTTTGAATGAGAGCCTTGCAGGGTAGTGTTCTTGGTTGCAGGCCTTATTTTTTCATTACTTAGGTTATTTTTTGCTATTCCTTTCTGGCTTGTATTGTTTTTGTTGTGAAATCTTTTAATAACCTTTTTGGAGATCCCTTATAGGCTAATTGCTGTTTCTCTCTTGATGCTTTTAGGATTCTCTCCTTGTCTTTGAAGTTTGCCATTTTAATTATGATGTTTTTTAGAGTTAGCCTGATTGGGTTCATATTCATTGGGATCCTCTTTGCCTCCTGAACTTGAGTGCCCCTTTTTGCTCATTATTTTTGGGAAATTTTTGTTATTACTTTTTCAAATAGGTTTTCCATCTTTCGCTTCTCTTCTCCTTCTGGTATCCCTATGATACAGATATTGTTGCATTTCATGTTGTCCTGTATCTCTCTTAAAACCTATGCAGTCTTTTTTAGTCTGTTTTCATTTTGTTTCCATGTCTGGTTATTTTTTTCCCTGTTCTCCTCCAGTTTGCTGATCTGGTCTTCTGCTTCATCTAACTTGCTTTGAATTCCTTCTATTGTGTTCTTCAATTCTGAGATTGTTTTCCTCATTTTCTCCTGGGTCTTACTGATGGTTTCTATGTCCTTTTTAATGCTGGTGTAATTTTCAGTAAGTTCCTTGTAGTTGCCCTAGAATTCTTTGTAGTTTTCTTTCAGTTCTGTGAACTCATTGAGTTTTCTTATAATGTTATCTTTGAATTCCACATCTGATAGCTTGCTTGTTTCTATTTCATTTCTTTGTCTTGTGATTCCTCCTTTCCTTTTGGTGATGGACTGTTTCTTTTTCCCCCTATTTTTGGTGTGTTGTTGTTTGTTTTTTTTTTCTCTTGGATTAATCTGCTTTGACTCCCTGCATTCGTGGAGTGCCCTTCTGTGTTAGGACATTTGTGGGATTCAGTGGTCTTCTAGATTTCCTGAACTTGATGCTCTTGGGGTGCCTTTTATTTCATTAACTTGGTTGGTTTGGTTGTATTTTGGATTTGTTGTATGCGTTGCTCATTTCACTCCAGTTGGCTGATTGAGAGACACTCCTTCAACATATGGTGAATTCCAAATGATAGTTTTGCTGGATACTGTAATTTTGGTTGTAGGTCCTTGCTTTTCATCACTTTGAATACTTCTTGGCAGCCCCTTCTTGCCTGCAATGTTTCTTTTAGGAAATCTGCTGATAGTCTTAAGGAAACTCCTTTGTAGGTAACTCTTTTCTCTTGCTGCTTTTAAAATTTTCTTTATTTGTAGCCTTGGCATTTTAATTATGATGTATCTTGGTGTGGTACTCTTTGGATCCAACTTGTTTGGGACTCTGCTGCATGGACGTATATATCTATTTCCTTCACCAAATTAGGGAAGTTTTCCTTCATTATTTTTTCAAATAACTTTTCAATTTTTTGCTTTTCTTTTCTTCTGGCATCCCTATGATTCAGATGTTGGCACTTATGGAGATGTCCCAGAGTCATCTTATTCTCCCTTTGTTTTTTTGAATCTTAGTTCTTTATTCTGTACTGTTTCAATGTTTATGTCTTCCTTATGTTTCAATTCATTGATTTGAACCCCAGCTTCCTTGCCTTCACTATTAGCTCCCGGTGGGTTTTTTTAATTTCATTTAGTGTAACCTTGGTTTTTTCCCTTATGCATTCACCATAAGGGAAATCATATTTCTGAGCACCCTTATCACCAGTGTTTTGAACTTTGCATCTGAAATGTTGGCCATGTCCATTTCACTTAGTTCTTTTTCTGGGGATTTGAATATGCTCCCTCTTTTGGGCCACACTTCTTTGTCTCAATTTGATTGCCTCCCTGTACTTGAGCTTAAAGTATTTGTCATAGCTGGGAGACCTGGTTCACTTCTTTGTGGTGCTGTATGTAGGGGAGGGGTCAGAGAGGGAACAATGCTGCTTGTTTGACACTCACCCCTTTTCAAGTCACTCATCCTCTTCCCACTCCCTGTATGTGACTGGCACCCCTCTAGCTATTGTCCTGGTGATGGTTCCCAGAGTAGATGGGTTTGCAAACATTCTAGGACTGTGGGGGCCCTCTAAATGGACTCCCCTGAGAGATGGGCAGTTACTTCTGCCACCCCAACACCCTCTGGTTTTCACAGCCAGAAGCCACGAGGCTTTATTTTCTCAGCACTGGACCCATGATCTGTATGGTCTAGCCCAAGGTTGGGGTTGCTCCCCAGGGGTCCCTCCCAGCTTTTATGATGTGGGACTGCTTGTTCAGCCAGCTGCAGCCACAGACTCTATCTTGCTACCACTGCACAAGCTCCCTGCTCCTACCCAGCTCCCTGCTCCACCTCTCCTACCCATGTAGATGAACACTTCTGCTTTAAATCTTTGGTTTTCGGGCTTCCATACAGCTCAGTTTTCTGTCAGTTTTCTTTGTTTTGTTTTGTTTTGTTTTGAAGTAGTTGTGATCCTTATGGTCATGCGAGGAGGTGAAGTGTGTCTACCTACACCTTCATCTTGGCCAGGAGTCACATGTGCACTTTTTAAAAACCTAGTGTTTACATTTTAAATTGCCTTTGCAGCAAAAATAATTTTAAATCTCATCTCTATGTTTGGAAAGTGAACCAGACTTTGAAATTTAGTTTAATATGATGCAATATAATTCATTTTCCTTTACTGAAGATGTTCTCAAGCTCAGTTAAGAATGCATTTTTTATGTTTATTGGACTGTGAGAAGGGCTTTGTATCTCTTGACCACCAAACATTTTTTATCCTGATAGGATTTTTTTTAATGTTTAAGTGTTTGCTGGCTACTCAGCCAAAATATGAACAGATGTTCAAATTAATTAGAATTTTGAGTTACTAGTATGGGGAGAGTCTGCTGTCCTAATATCCATGTTCCTTAAGTAGATATACAGGGGTGCGTGTGATCAATTGGCAATAACTTTGCAAATCCTTATTTCATGTGCTTCTTTTTAATTTTGAAAAACTGTTTCTAAGGTTATGATTTAACAGCATTGGTTCAGAGATAAAGTATTAAATTCTGAGAGCAACTATCATGTCGAAGGGATACGATGTTAGAGCAACCATAATTTTTAGACTGCATGCAGGACAAACTGCTAAGGAAATTGTGGGCTTCAATAACAACCCTTCATGTACAGTTTACAATGTGAAGAAGGTGTATTATGATGCTGATCCTGATGTTGCCACACCAACAAGGAAAATGTATAAGGTACACGAGGATTGCACAAGTCCAGATTGTACACAGAATCCAGGAGATCATCAATGAAGATCCAGGAAAGTCAATGCACTCCATAGCAAGAGAACTGTAGTTGTTGGATGCAAAGGTTTGCAAGATTATTGCTCAAGATATTAGGTACAGATCATATGTACTTAGAAGAGGCCAGTTTAGGACACAGCAGACAAAGGAAAGGTGCTTTGAAAAAGCAAAGAAACTGCTAACAAAATGGAAAAATCCCAAAGAAAAAAAACCCTCTGATTTTTTTTTTTGATGCAAAGAATTTTCAGCAAGATCAAATAGTCAACAGAAGAAACAATAGGTAGCTCTGTGAGAATCTTAATGAAGTCCCAATTGTCATGAAAATGAAATTTCTGCTACAGTGATGGTGTTAGGTGTTGTCAGCAATGAAGGAGATATCATGACCCCACATTTTTTTCCACAAGGCTTGAAGGTGACTGCTGATGTTTACTTTGATGTTTGGAGAGACGTAGTTGTACCATGGATGAAGCAAGTCACAAATGGGCGTCATTTTATCTTCCAACAAGATGGCGCACCGGCACATAACAGCAAGAATTTCTCAGTGTCAGTGTTCTTGAATTCTGGTCAAAGGAAATCTGGCTGCCAAGTTCACCAGATGCAAATCCTTTAGACTATTATCTTTGTAGCATTTGTGAGAGAGAAGTTAATAAACAACCTCATTCCAATAAAGACGCTATTAAAGCTAAGATTGAAAACATTATGATGTCCATGGATAAAGAAAAGTTCATTAAAGTGTACTCTAGATTCCAAAATTGAATTGAGCCTATTATTGCAGCAAACGGAGACTTTTTTTAACAATTTAAAAAATAATGACTATGTTTATGTATTTACATATAAGAATAAATTTATTTTAAAATATAACACTTCTGTGGTATGTTGTTTTTTTTACTAAAATTTTGCCACTTTGACTATGCGCACTCTGTAGTTTTAATAGATGTTATAACTTTAAGGCTATTTTTACATCAAAGTGACAAGATGTCATACTGTTAATAGCTGTGATTTGTTTATATGTTAATTACAGAGGGAATGTTATTATTGTCACTTTATGAATAAGAACACTGAAACTGAGAAAAGATTAAATGACTTGCCAGATCTTAGTCAGTAGAGATTGGAGGCAGTATATGAAACTTGGTATACTGTCACATTGCCCTTCATGACATATTTTCACATAAATTTTAAATTGATGTATTCATCTTGACTTTTACATGGGTTTACTGGGAGGCATTAATTTCTCTGCACTTGAATAAAATGTGCCCCAGAGTTCAGTTAATGAGTAAGGCCAACTGTATGCACCCTCATTTTAAGATGACTTTGATGTATTTTGAAAAAAAATCATTTTGATTAGGAATATAAATATTAATTTTTGAGAGAAAGTCTGTTCCATAACTAATGTCAGCTCACAACTTTCACAACCCTTGTTTCTAAAGGGTCAGGACAAAGTTACACCTTCTTGTGGCATAAATTAACAGTGCTTCTTTCTAGAATATTTTGTAGAGTTTTTCTCATAACAAAATTTTAATGTTTGCTTTTTTATGCTTGAAAAATTATTTATTTGGCCCCCTTGTTTCCAGTGTAATTTCTAAAACATGTCTTTGTAAATTTAAGGTGGAATTTCAGTGTTGGCCACTTTGAACTTCGGTATATTCCAGACTTGGAAACTAGAGCTGGATTTATTGAAAGCACCTTAAAACCCAATTGGATCAAAAAGTCTGAAATTATTTCAGATGTGGAGGAACAGGAAGCTGCACTTGTGGATACAGTGATAAAAGTCTCAGTTGCTGATTGGAAGGTTATGGCTTTTAGTAAGAAGGGAGGACATCTGGAATGGGAATATCAGGTACCTAAAACCATTGAGAATTTATGAACTGTTTCTTCCTTTCTCAGTTTGACCAGACATAGTGGGTAGTGGGAAATGACTGCCATTTTGAATTTTTAACTAGTTCTCTATGCTTTAAGAACTTTGTGATTTTATACCTATTGAAATGGTTATTTTGAAAAAGGCAAAAGGATATTGGTGAACAGGGGATAGCAGAGTATCTTTGTACACTGTAGGAGGAAATGTAAATCGGCACAGTCATACAGAAAACAGTATGTCGGCTTCTCAAAAAATTAAATAGACCTGTCATATGATCTAGCATTTCCACTTCTGGATACATAATCCAAAGGAAGTGAAATCAATATCTTGAAGAGATAGTTTACTATCATGTTCAGTGTAGCATTATTCACAGTTGCCAAGGTATGGAATCAGTCTAAGTGTCCATCAATGGATTAAGAAAGTGTGTGTGTGTGTGTGTGTGTGTGTGTGTGTGTGTGTGTGTGCATGTTTGGCATTTGGCCTTAAAAATGGAAATCCTGTCATTTGCATCAACATTAATGAATCTGGAGGACATTGAAATAAGGTAGACATAGAAAGTTCACCATCTCACCAATACATAGAATCTAAGAAAGTTGAATCTATAAAAGCTGAAAGTGGAATGGTGATTGCCAGAGGCTAGGAGGAAGAAGAAATGGGGAGATGTTGTCCAAGAATATAAAGTTTCAATTAGGCAGTATGACTAAATTCTGGAGAAGGAATGCACAGCATGGTGATGAGTACAGTTAATAATCCTATATTGTATACTTGAAATTTGCCAGGAGAACAGAGCTTTAAAAAAATTGTTTTCCTGGCTTATCGAGGTATAATTGACAAGTAAAAACTATATATATTTGGTTTGTACATTGTGATGATTTGATATACATGTACATTATGAAATGAAGAGAGTAGATATTAAAGGCTCTTACCACACACAAAATCACAAAATAATTATGTGAAGTGATGGGTGTGTTAATTAGCTTAATTGTGATAATCATTTCACAATGTATACATATATCAAAATATCCTATTTTGCACCATAAATACATACATTTTTGTCAATTATACCTCAGTAAATCTGGAAAAGTAAAAACTTAAGACATTTGTGATATTTTTAAAGGTATTTATTTTTAGAGAGAGGGAAAGGGAGGGAGAAAGAGGGAGAGAAACATCAGTATGTGGTTGCCTCTCACATGCCCCTAGCTGGGGACCTGGCCCACAACCCAAGCAATGTGCCCTGACTGGGGTGACCCTTTGGCTCGCAGGCCAGTACTTGGTCCACTGAGCCACTCCAGCCAGGGCAGAAGTTTGTGAGTTTTAATGGTATTTTAGAAGTTGGAATACATAAATACTGCTTGAAATTATTTAGAGTCTTCCACTTTTGTTTAGTTTTGTTCTCCCATTGCATCTGCCTGGTTGGTTACGGGTGGCAAAGTCATTCCCATCAGTCTTTTTGATGATACTAGTTATGCATCTAATGATGAAGTTTTAGAAGATGAAGAAGACATTATAGAAGCTGCCAGAGGAGCCACAGAGAACAGTGTTTACTTGGGTGAGTGTCTCTTTATCTAGTGATAGTACAAATTGGCATCTAGATTTGATCCCTACATTGTTTCTTCCTACTGCAGTCTATTGTAGTTTTAATTCTACATTGTATGCCTTAGGTTGCCAAGATTTATACTTTGATTTCCATTCCTGCTATTTTGTTTCATTTCTCCAATTCTGAAACTTTTAATTACTATAGCTTGTTTTTTCTTCTGAGACCTATATTAGAAACGTTTAGAAATGTTGCCATTATACATGAGTATAGATGATATCAAATTATTTTTATATCCTCAAAGCCTAAAACTTTCTACATTTGTATTTGTACTTGCAATTTGCTCCTCCCTTAAAGATTATGTTAATTTTTTATATGCATCTGTACAGCTTATCTGAAACTAAAAATAAAATTTTGGAGTGCTTTTGGGCAATTGAAATAGTTTACTAACTTTTGAAAAAACGAATCTAATTTGAACTAGTTTGGGTGGTCAGATACTCAAGAATTTCTTTAAGCTTTATCAGTGCACTAAATTCTCAATGAAATGCAAGAATTTGAAATATTCGCATGTTACACAAGTGCTATGATAATATTTAACTGAATTGTTAGCAAGATCTCTGGAATTATAGGTGTTTAGGCTTCCTTAAGGAGCATGTTACTTCATCTAAGTTATTAGTCTCATAAGAGTGCACTGACTTCTTTTCTTTGAATTTTCCTACTTGATGTGTTTTCCAGTAGTTATTGAAATTTTTTTTCAATGAGAAATAGTGTATGGACCTTACATGTAACTTTCCTCCCATATATTTTTATTGATCAGCCTTTGTATCATTTAAGTGCTTCAGGCATGATTCTTCTTTGAAAAGAGCTGTATAACACATGAAAATAACTGGAATTAATGTAATATTATTAAATCAAAATGAATCTCTTTGAAAAAATTATTGGTACTTGATTCTAAACATAATTGATAATGTTCTGGTTAATTCAGGAATGTACAGAGGCCAGCTGTATCTTCAGTCATCAGTCAGAATTTCAGAAAAGTTTCCTACAAGCCCCAAGGCCTTGGAATCTGTTAATAATGAAAATGCAGTTATTCCTTTGCCAACAATCAAATGGAAACCCTTAATTCGTAAGTGAATTGGAAACTTTTATGAAGTTTATTAACATGTTCAGAGGTCTAATCATTAGTGTCTTTGCCCTAGTTTTAACTATCACAGACATCACAACTATTATATTCTCTATATTTTTTGGAAAGCTAAGAAGGTATTTCAGATGTTAATGAATTTTAATTATTATTTAGAATATGATTTCATTGAAGTAGTAAACAAAAGTTAACAAAATATTTCTCTGTACAACTTAGAAAAACTCTGAACCGTTCACTGGTCATACCTAAGTATCAACTCTTAACCTACTTATATCAAGAATATTTATAAAAAAGTATCTGGTTGTCACATTATATCTTTGAAACTCTTAATTAATTGAAATCAAATACTAGAAGACACCTACTTTCTTCAGTTATCTTTTTGTATCTTGTGTATATTATTTATCACACAATTTTTAATTCTTTAAACGATTTATCATCTCTGTAAGACTGCTTTTCAAGGGAAAGAATCTTGGGTCATTTGACTTACGTGCTTGTACTGAACTGTGGTTTCATATCTGTTTTTTGAATGAATGAAGTACATGCATTTTCATGAAAGTCACAGTGGTTAAGCTTTTACGTTTTCTTCTAGATTCTCCTTCCAGAACTCCTGTCTTGGTAGGGTCTGATGAATTTGACAAATGTCTTAGTAATGATAAGTTTTCTCACGAAGAGTATAGTAATGGTGCACTTTCAATCTTGCAGTATCCATATGGTAAGTGTGATTACTCTTGGGTTAAAAATGCTACTTTATTTCTTATTTTGTATATTAACATGACATTAATTAATATAATTTAAATGAAAGGTAATCAATTGAGGGGTAAAAAATAAAATACTGTTAAAGGTAATATTTTGAATGGTGGCCGAGGCACAAACTCCAAAGTCAAGGGTTCAAATCTCTTTGGCCACCTGCTAGGTTGGACACTGAACTGTGTCTCATCTGTAAAACAAGGATTGCATCTTCATGTATCTTTATTGGATTGTTGTGAGGTCTGAGATAATGTGTGTACAGTTTTAACACCGGGCTTGGCAAATAAGTGTTCAGTAAACATTAGTTCTTAATAGTTTTTATTTAGTTATCAGCTGATATAACGTTGTCAATATAAAATCAGTCTGTATAATGAAGAAAACAAGTGTTTCCATAGAGCCATGTACTATAAAATTAGGTATTTTAATTTCATTTGCAGACACTAGGAATTATTGCAAAAGTCAAGAATGGGTGAACTGTGGCATGAAATACATTTTTGTGTATTTAAAGTTGGGATACATTGCCCTGGCTGGTGGCTCAGTGGATTGGTGCAGGCCTGCGAATCCAAAGGTCGCTGGTTCTATTCCCCAGTCAGGGTATGTAACCATTCCCCAGCCAGGTCTCCAGCCAGGTCTGTAGCTGGAGGCAGGTGAAAGGCAACCATACATTGATGTTTCTCTCCCTTTCTTCCTCTCTCTCTGCCCTTCTCTCTGAAAAATAATAAATAAAATCTTTTAAAGTTGGGATTTATTTAGATACGAAAGTCTTTTGAACAGATAGATATTTTAAAAAGTACTTAAATCTGCATTAGACAAAAACATAGATTCCTCATCAGTTACCTTAATACTAGGATTGGGAAATGATTGTAGAATTTAAATTGATTTAAAAAAACACAAAACTCAAAAAACAGGGCTGTGAATTAGAAACAGCAGTCTTTATCTGATTTAATAAAAACTCCAGGTATGAGAGAACTGTGTAATCTGCCCACATAATACAATATAGAAAACAAAAAGACAGTCTGGTGCAGCCACTGTGGAAAATAGTATGGGGTTTCCTCAAAAAACTGAAAATGGAACTGCCTTTTGACCCAGCAATTCCACTACTTGGACTATATCCAAAGAATCCTGAAACACCAATTCAGAAGAACCTATGTACACCTATGTTCATAGCAGCACTATTTACAATAGCCAAGTGCTGGAAACAGCATAAGTGCCCATCAGTGGATGATTAGATCAAAAAACTTTGGTACATTTACACAATGGAATACTACACAGCAGAAAGAAAGAAGAAACTCCTAACCTTTGCAACAACGCGGATGGAACTAGAAAGAATTATGGTTAGTGAAATAAGCCAGTCAGTGAAGGACAAATACCATATGATCTCACCCATGACAGGACAATAATGAACAAAACTAACAACAAGCAAAACAGAACCAAATATATGAATACAGTGATTAGGCCTTCAGTGGTCAGGGGGAAGGTGGTTAGGGGGAGGGTGGAGGAAGAGGCAAGGAAGGGGAGCAGTTTAGACAAGAACCTAGAATAAAGGAACCATGGACATGGACAACAGGTGGGATTGACTTTGGGAGGTAATGGGTGGGTGGGGAGGGGGACAGAAGGGAGCAAAAAAGGGGATGGATGTAATACAACAACAAAATTAAAAAAAAAAAAAAAAAGACAGTGTGCTGTCTAGGACGAACTCACTTAAATAGCCTGGATTGAACCAAGCAGTGAGATGGAAATGTTTTCCTTTCAGCCTGTAAAGAATAATTCATGGTAAAATTTGCCTTTTGATTGATGCTAAATGAAAGTGAAGTTTAAAGTCCTTTAGGAAGTTGAGCACTATCTAATTCTTTCATTTAAAGGATTTAATTATTAATGAGGTAATAAGTGGGTTGTCCCTTACATTTTTTTTCTAGTCTTACTATTCAGTATAAAGAATATTTATTTTTAATAGTTTTTTTTATTGTATTTTTTTCCCACTATCTTATCCCCCCATACCCTATTCTACCTCCACTCACCCCCCTCTCCCCAGCAATCACTACTCAGTATAAAAGTAAATTTATGGTGCTTATGGGATAAAAGAAATTATCTTTGTATAATAAAAAAAAAGGTTGGGTAAGTGAGGCTATTAAATGTGTTAAAGAGGAGATAAAACTTTTGCAAAAAGGAATTAATGTTACAAGTCATAGAAAAAATAATAACTTTAAATAATTAAAGATGAATCTACTATTTTATCTTTTAAAAGATTAAAATAACCTTTTAATGTTTGTATTTCAAGATAATGGTTATTATCTGCCATACTACCAGAGGGAAAGAAGCAAACGGAGCACAAGGAACACACAGATTACAGTCAGATTTCTTGACAACCCAAATTACAACAAAAATACCCGCAAAAAGGACCCTGTTCTCCTCTTACATTGGTGGAAGGAAATAGCTGGAACTATTCTGTTTTGTATCATAGCAACAACTTTTATTGTGCGCAGACTTTTCCATCCTCATCCTCACAGAGTAAGACCTATTTTAGAATCTAATTTATTTCACAGGGTTGGAGGTTTAGAAAACTAATTGTGAGTGTTGGGGGCAGGGAGCGAGGAGTATATTTACTTAAGTTTTACCATAAACTCATTGTTGTCCATGTGTCATTTACATTCCTTACCTTTCATTTCTCCTCAACATTTCATTTCATTGAAGTCTGGCTCCTGCCTTGGTTATTCCCCTTTCCTCTCACAAGGCTGATACAGTATTCTGTGTTTTTATAGTGTTTTTATAGTGTTTTATTGTTAGCTAACTTTCATTCAGCTTTGTACTGACAGTGATTGTTTCCCTCACATTACCAGCAAAGGAAAGAATCTGAAACTCAATGTCAGACTGAAAATAAATATGATTCTGTAAGTGGAGAAGCAAATGACAGTAGCTGGAATGACATAAAAAATTCTGGATATGTATCGCGGTAAGAGTCTTGTCATAAAATATGTATGTGCGCTGTAGCTTTTGGTGGTAACTGTTGGATCAAAGCAGAAATGGCCTCTAGAGTAAGATCTTGTTTAACTTTTTAATGCATGAATGTATAGGTGAATAAAACATACACTTAACCCTCAAATACCTTAAATGTACTCAAAAGTGTATGCACCCAAAAATGAATGGAAATAGTGCTGCAAAAGTTTAGAATTTTGGCCACAAAATAAGTTTTTATCAGATAACTTAGTTGTGGAGAGCCTACTGTGTACTGGGCTTGGCATTAATAATACTAAATAATTTGTTTTAATAGACTTATGATATAAATCTTCATATGTGACTTAATCCTCAATTATTTCATCTTCATTCTGTCTAGAGTTAAAAGCAGGAGGTAGAGAAATATGCCAATAGAATTTGAAAGCATTTTTAAAAGAAGGAATAGTAAATTGGTTACCTAAAAAGTAGTTAATTTGAATAATTTGAAAATAAAATAAAAGTAGAGCCTCTGGCCCTCATTGGTGTTACTCAGTTGGTTGGGCACCATTCCATAAAACTGGTTTGATTCCCTATCAGGACATATGTCAGGGCTGCAGGTTCAGTCCCCAATTAGGGATGTGCGAGAGAAATCCAATTGATGTTTCTCACAACGATATTTCTCTCCCTTTCTTCCCTCCTTTATCTATCCCTAAAAATAAATAAATAAAGTCTGGCTTTTAAAAAGTAGAGCCTCTAAGCAATCTGCTACACATGCAGATTTGATGCTTTTGGTACAGGAAATGGTGCTGTGGTTCATTTTTCATATTACATGGAGTATTGCTACTTTTTCCCCTTGTATTTATACTTAGTAGCACTGTAGTTAGATGGAGACAAGGAAAAGATATAAACCTTTACTGCTTAATAATTAGGGTAATGGTTTTATGACAGAAAAGGTTGAAAATGACACCTAAAATGTGTGATATTTTTATTATCTGTGGACTTAATTTATCTAAAAACTATTCATACTGTATTATCAAAAATTGAGAACTTACTGTAATCAATTTGTTTTAACTACTAGTTTCTCAAAGCAAACTTTACTAGGAAACTAACAAGTGGTAAGGGTTTTAAGACCCTTGCTAGTAAAGATGCTGACTTATGTGTCAGTGGCCAGCAGTACCAGCAGGCAATAAGAAAGGGAGAGAACAGGGCCCTGACAGCTTTCTGTGGGTTAGTCAGCTACAGAAGGCATTCATTGTTTATTGAATGTTTACTCTGAACAACTGTGTATAGGACAGTATTTCAGGCTTTGCAAGAAATAGAAAATCAGGGCCTATTATGGAAGAGCGTCAAATCTATGGGGGGAAGATAATACTGGGTAAAAAATAAACCTATTAGAAAAAGCAATGAACTAAGAATCATTCTCTGGTTGTGATGATTCAAGAGGACATCATAAATAAGTCACATTTAAATCAAACCTTGAATCATAAGTAAAAAAGCCAGAGATGGGAGTGGGAGGAGGAATGAGGTGTGATGAATAAATGTACATATTTGTAAAGTCATTGTGAACAAATTTGTATAATGCACCCTAAAATTAAATGACTTAATTTCCTTTAAATTTATTTCATTATCATGAATACATGAGCCTTGGCTGGTAGCACAGTGGATAAGGCACCAGCCTGTGAACCCAAAGGTCACTGGTTTGATTCCCAGCCAGGGTACATAACCAGGTTGCAAGCCAGGTCTCCATCGAGGTCTGTAGCTGGAGGCAGGTGAAAGGCAACCATACATTAATGTCTCTCTCTCTCTCTCTGCCTCTCTCCCTTCCTCTCTCTCTAAAAATAATAAATAAAATCTTAAAAAAAAAAAAAAAGAATACAGCTAATTGTTCTTAAAATGTTGGAGCTCTGTAATAATATCTAATGTATGTTGAGTGCCTACTATATTCGAGGCATTATTAAAGAGTATGAGCTCTGGATTCAATCATGAGCCCCAATCCCAACTTTGTCATTTATTAGTTGGGACTTTAGGCAAGATGATACATATATTTATAGTCTATAAGCATATACAAAATGTTTCTCTTTTCAGGAGATATATCCATTTTCATATAGATGTTTTCTCTAATATAGGAAGGTAATTCCTCCAGGAGTAGTACATGAACTTCATGGGCTTTGAAGTTGGGGAGATGGATTTGTACTGAAGTACCTTGATAGCTACTTTTAGGGGTACATACAGATCATTACTCTACATTTTCTGTGAAGGTAATTAGTCCATGGAGGGTTGGGATCTACTGCTTCTCCTCCTTATGTTCTAACCAGCTGAGCCAACTACTAAATTAGCATGAGTGTGCAAATCATAAAGTACTGTATAAATTTAGCTTTATACAGTATATCAAAGATAATCTAATTCAACTCTTCCCCCATATGGCTGGAAGAAGACTTCCATAGCATGTATACATGCATTAATTTATTCACTTATTAAGAGACATAAGAATGTGTTCAATGACAGTGCAGAGAATGAGCTACATGCAAATAACTGCAAAATATTGAGATTCATTTTAAGTAGTTCAGAGGAATGTGTGCAAAATGCAATGAGAACATTAAGATGGGGATCTGGGAAGGGCTTACAGAGGTAATGAGATGAGCAGAATGGAGGAAGAATAGTTTCATTAAGTACAAAGAAATAGGCCATCCACTAGAGTAGCTAGCAGAAGCAAAGCCCTAAAGTGTGAGAATGCCTGGTGCAAGTTGGTTGTGAGGTCAGGCACAGAAGGGGGAAATGGCTACAATGTGGAGGTCCATCTGTAAGTAGCAGATGCTTAGTTAGCTTCTGTCTGAATATCTTGGATATGAGCATACTGACTCATGAGGCAACCCAGCCAGCGATAGCTTTGGTCACTAAAGCAGTTTCTGGCTTGAAAAGTACCTAATCATAATGGGATTGATCAAATTTGTACCATAAAAGTTACAGGCACTGACATAAGATAAAAATACATTTTTGAATTGAGTATAGAATACCACAGGAGGTAAAAGGTTAGAGAATTAAGGATATAATATTTTGGCAGGTGGCAGAAAATATTGGATAGAACAGAACAGTGGTACTGTTGCTTTAAGAACAAGTGATTAACAAGTCCTTCCTGGGGGATGAGGATGGCAGAACTTGAGGTGGTTAAATGTCAATGGAAAACATACAGTTTAAGAAAGTTATTCCCAATGAAGCAGAAGATTTTATGGTTTTAATAAATTTCCTAATGAAAAAATTGGAATGTGTTTGCTTAGTTTATACAAATATAACAAAGAATGCTATTAGTAAAATTTACATACTTTATTAAAATAAGTTCTATGAGACTGAATTTGCACATCTTATACATCATAAAATAAGATCAAACTAATTATTACCATATTACAAAATTTAAAACTATTATTATTTTTTTTTAGATATCTAACAGATTTTGAGCCAATTCAGTGCATGGGTCGTGGTGGGTTTGGAGTTGTCTTTGAAGCTAGAAACAAAGTAGATGACTGCAATTATGCTATCAAGAGAATCCGTCTCCCCAACAGGTAACAGATGGTACTTTTAGTAAACTTGAAGTTAGTACTGTATAGTCTAATCTCATAGGCAATATGTCCTTCTTGTTATATTCCAGAGAGTATAGAGAACAGTTTCTGACCTTCTGAATCTTACATTCAGAGTGCTACCAGATAACCAGGTATCTAAAAGATGTGATCTTGAGCCCTGACTGCTGGCACAATGGATAAGGCGCCAGCCTGCGAACCCAAAGGTCACTGGTTCAATTCCCAACCAGGGCAACATAACCAGGTTGCAAACCAGGTCTCTAGCCAGGTCTCCAGCCAGGTCCATAGCTGGAGGCAGGTGAAAGGCAACCATACACTGATGTTTCTCTCCCTCCTGCCTCTCTCCCTTCTCCTCTGAAAAATAATAAATAAAATTTTTAAAAAACTAAAAAATGAAAAAAAAAAAAAAAAAGATGTGATCTACTTTGGTTGCTTTGAATCTACTTTTTAAAAAGGTGCCCTTGAGCTCTGGCTGGTGTGGCTCAGTGAATTAAGCGCCAGCCTGCCAACCAAAAGGTCACCCCTTCAATTCAAGTCAGGGCACATTCCTGGGTTGCAGACCAGATCTCCAGTTGGGGATGCACAAGAGGCAACCACACATTGATATTTCTCTCCCTCTCTTCCTTTCTCCCTTCCCCTCTCTCTAAAAATAAATAAATAAAATCTTTTTAAAACAATGTGCCCTTGTTTTGTATTTTTAACAACTCTAAGCTTTCTCATAGTGAGTTTTAGTAACTATAGGTTCTAATACATAGCACCATTTAAGAACAATCTATGTATTGTGGAAACTAAGGAAATGTATTAAAATAAAAAATATCTGAATCTTGTCTGCCAGGTGGTAATCACATTAGCATTTTATAATATTTCCTTTTGATTTTATTTCTGGCCATAAATTTATCTAATTATCAATTCAGCACAGTTTCATCTCTTACTTCTTTCATTGTATCTTCAGCATTTTCCATGTTGTTAAGAGTATTTTATTAAAAGGTTAAAGTACATTAAAAGTATTTTAATGTATTTCATTATGTTGTATACTGGATATAGGGCAGTTATTAAATGTGCCATATTATATTTTAACTGTGTTTTATTATTGTTAAACATTTAGGTTTCCAATTTGTTCCAATTAAAAATAACTTTACAGTGTTCATCTTTTATATAAATATTTGATCACATCTGTTTCCTTGTGTTAGATTCCTAGAAGTAGAATTTCTGACTCAGAAAAGTGTGATGCTTAAGATGATGAGCTTTTAGCAGTGTTTTCCTTTCCACATGTTATAGAAGGCTTCTATGGATTTTTCTTTTTTAAAAAATTTTTATTGAATTTATTGGAGTGACATTGGTTAATAAAATTACATAGGTTTCAGGTATACAATTCTATAATACATCATCTATATATTGTATTGTGTGTTCATCACCCCAAGTCAAGTTTCCTTCCATTACCATTTTCCTCCCTTTACCCTCTTCTTCCTCCCCCCACCTCACTTTCCCTCTGGTAATCACCATACTGTTGTTTATATCTATGAGGTTTTATTCATTCATTTGCTTTACTCTCTTAACCTTTTTCACCCAGCCCCAAATCCTCTTTCCCTCCTATAGATGCCAGTCTGTTCTCTGTATCTATGAGTCTTGCTATTTTGTTCATTAGCTTATTTTGTTCTTTAGATTCCACATATAAGTGAAATCATATCATATTTATTTGTCTTTCTCCGACTAACTTATTTCCTTAGCATGGATTCTTGATTAAATGTGCACTAATTGCTGGACTCTCCTAATTGGTAGTCAGATGTTCTGTCCAATAGGTAGGAACACAGGGATTGATGGTTTGAGAACTATGAGACTGATTCTTTTCTTTACTAAATAATTTTTGAGCAATTTAAATATTTTTATGTTTAAGGCAACACATAGGAAAGGCCTCTGTACTCAAGAACCTGTAACTATTTGAGGCTTTTGTATACTTGTATATGCTCAGATAATTACAATGCAAGGAAGATTGTCACCCATAATTCACCTAAGTAAGTAGCTTGTCATGGAAAAAGCACAGATGTAGTTTAAGGCAGTCAAGGAAGATAAGCTTTATGGAGGTATAACATCTGTGCTGAATGCGGGACAGATGTTTAGAGCAGGGATAGCCAAGTACATGACTTCCTGAGCTAAAGCTCCAGGCAAGCACTCAAAGCGATTGTTCAGGCATAGGTGGAGAACAGGGTAAGAGTTGGGGGAGGGGATGGGACAGACTATGGGAAAGATGGGTTGTGGCACCTTAATCATCAAGCAAAGGAGTTTAGATTTCATTTCCTTAGACTGTTGTACCTTTGAACTGAAGAATGATGTAATCCAAGTGGAGGTGACTGTGGAGGTGGTTTGCAGATGGCTGATGTAAGGGAAGGGTCAGAAATAAGAATGCTTGTTAGGAGGTTTATTTTTGTATAAATTTAGTCTTAAGATATAGAACATTAATACAGAAGCTGTGGGGGCAAATAAGGAAGGAATGAGTGTAAGAAACTAAAAGGAGGGGCTGATAGCATTTGGGAACTAACAATATGAGGGCTTAAAAGTTGACTAATTTGGCAACATACTGGGTTCCCAGAGAGTGCTCTTGGTAACAACAAAGCCCAGGTGGGAGTGGGAATAGTTGACCACCTCCTGGGGAAGGAAGCAGATTTAACTTGTGCATATGTTGTTTCAGATGATAGCAGGATCCCTAGTAATATGAGTTTAGATTAATCAGAGATGCTGTCACAGCAAAGGTTCAAATCTAGATGCTTTTTTGTTAAACTTTGTTGCCCAGGATATTCAGTAGTTGAGACTTGCTTTACACAAACGCTAGGACAAGCTTTTTGGATTGTAATATGAACCCTGTTCATTGGTGATTCTCCAGCTCCCTGAGCTGTGATACTGATCTGTTTTCTGAATACTTTACTTTGTACCTATTCATCTTTTATTCATTAAAAAACATTAAGTAATAATCTTTAAAGATCTGTAATCATCTTATTTTTAGTGAGCCAAATTCTAGAATTAAGTGCTCTAAGCACATCTAGTGCTTCACAATGCATTGCTTCACAATGCAACAGATGTGCTTAGAGCACTTAATTCTAGAACTAAAACAAACCAGAAAAATACGAAGTATGTTTTTCTTATTTCTTTTTTTAATACAGGACTTACTATTGGCTTTTTAGAATTATGCCACTAGGTGAATTCATCTGTTTCTAATTGTGGATCCTAGGGTGAACTTTATTTCTCAGCATTGAATAAGATTATTTCTTCAGATTAGAGCAACATTCATTGTCTCCTTTTTTCTCTATTTCAATTCTAGAGAATTGGCTCGGGAAAAGGTAATGCGAGAAGTTAAAGCCTTAGCCAAGCTTGAACACCCAGGAATTGTTAGATATTTCAATGCTTGGTTGGAAGCACCACCAGAAAAGTGGCAAGAAAAAATGGATGAAATTTGGCTGAAAGATGAAAGGTAATATCATTTGATATAGACTTAAAAAGTAGTATTTTCTTTTAGGTTTTTTTTTTTTTTTTTTTGCTTATGCAAATATTATTTCTATAACTTTAGAGATGACTTTTTTAAAGAAAAATAATGACAGATTACTGTTCTCTCTCACCAACGTTTTGGAACATTTCACTAGTCACTTAGGAGAGTATTAGTATTTTAACATGATTTTTTTCTTTTTTGCCTAGAAGATGAATTTTTAATTATATTTACTGGGATAACATTGGTTGATAACATTATATAACTTTCAAGTTTATAAGTCTATAGTACATTACCTGCTTATTGCACTGTGTGCTCACCAAAGTCAAGTGTCCCTGCGTCAGCATGTATTTGACACCCTTTACTTTCTTCATCCCACATAAGCGAAATCATATGGTCCTTTCTATCTGACTTAGTTCGCTTAGTGTGATACTTTCAAGATCCTCCATGTTATTGCAAATGGCAATATTTCATCTTTTCTTATGTCTGAGTAGTATTCCATCATATATATTGTGTTACTTTTTTTTTTTTAAATTTTATTGTTGTTGTATTACATCCATCCCCTTTTTGCTTCCCTCTGTCCCCCCACCCACCCACCCATTCCCCCCAAAGTCAATCCCACCTGTTGTCCATGTCCATGGTACCTTTATACTAGGTTCTTGTCTAAGCTGCTCCCCTTCTTACTTCTTTATCTAGTCATCTAATTAAGGACACTTAGGTTGTTTTCATGTCTTAGCTACCGTGTATAATGCTACAGTGAATCTAGAAGAGGAATTACTGGGTCATATGCTAGTTATAATTCTCAATTAAAAAATTTTTTTTAATTACAGTTTTCATTCAGCATTCTGTATTAATTTTATATGGATAGCAAGTAGTTAGCCAATCATGTCCATTCTTAATTTTTTGAGGAACCCCCCATACTGTTTCCCATAGTAGCTGTCCCAGTTTACATTCCTACCAGCCGTGTATGAAAGTTTCTTTTTCTCTACAACCTCTCCAACACTTTGTCTTATGGATAATAGCCATCCTAATAGTTGTGAGGTGGTGTCTTATTGTGGTTTGATTTGAATTTTCCTTATAGCTAATGAAGTTGAGCATTTTTTCATATATCTGTTGGCCATTTCTATGTCTTCTTGGGAGAAATGTCTGTTCAGGACCTTTGCCCATTTTTTATTTATTTTTGAGAGAGGAAGGGAAAAAGAAAGAGGGAAAGAAACATCAAGATAACATTGATTAGTTGCCTCTCGCATTCCCTCAAATGGGGACTTAGCCTGCAACCCAGGCATGTGCCCTGACTGGGAATCAAACCTGCAACATTTTGGTTCAGAGGCCAGTCAGTACTTAGTCCACTGAGCCACTCCAGCCAGGGCCCATTTTTTAAATTGCATTGTTTGTTTGTTTGTTTAGTGTTGAGTTCTATGAGTTCTTTATATATTTTGAATATTATCCCCTTATTGGCGGTATTGTTTGCAAATATTTTCTCCCATTCAGCTGGATGCCTTTTTGTTTTGCTGATGGTTTCTTTTGCTGTGCAGAAGCTTTTTAGTTTGATGCAGGCCTATTCATTTATTTTTTATTTTACTACTTTTGCCTTTGAAGTCAAGTTCATAAAATCTCCTCTAAGACTAAGGCCTATACATTTTGTACATATGTTTTCTTATTGTTTCGAGTCTCTTAAGTCATTTTGAGTAAATATATATGGTGTCAAGTAGTAGTCTAGTTTCATTCTTTGGCATGTGGCTTTCTAATTTTCCTAACACCATTCATTAAAGACTCTCGTTTGGCCCCTTTATTGAAAATTAATTGCCCATATGCATGTGGATTTACTTACGGGCTCTCAATTCTGTTTCATTGGCTTGTGTAACTGTTTTCTGCAAATGTCATACTGTATTGGTTGTTGTAGCTTTGTAGTAGTAATTTGAAGTCAGGGAGTGTGATATCTCTAATTTTGTTCTTTTTATTCTCAGGATTGCTTTTACCATTTGGGATTTTTTTGTGGTGTCATTCAAATTTGATGTTTTTAATTTTTTTTGAAAGATGCTGTTGGGATTTTGATGACAATTGCATTAAATCTGTATATTGCTTTAGGCCATATAGCCATTTTAACTATGTTGATATTTCCAATCTGTAACATGGAATATCTTCCCATTTATTTGTCTTCTTCAATTTCTTTTCACAGTGTTTTGTACTTTTCAGTATATAGGTTCTTCACATCTTTTGTTAAGTTTATTCCTAGGTATTTTACTATTTTTGTTGTGATTGCAAATGGGAAGGTTCTGTTCATTTCTTTTTCTAATGTCAGTATATAGGAACTCAACAGATTTTTGTACATTAATTTTGTATTCTGCCATTTTCTTGTATTTGTTAATTGTTTCATTTTAATTTTTTTTTGGTGGAGTTTTTATGATTTTCTATATACAGAATCATGTCATCTGCAAAAGGTGGCAGTTTTATTTCTTCATTTCCAACTTGGATGCCTTTTATTTTTCTCTCTTGCCTGATTGCTCTGGCGGGAACTTCCGGTATAATATTGAATACAGTTTAAGAGTCTGAATCATTGTCTTGTTCCTAATTTTCAAGGAAAAGTTCTCAGTTTTTCACTATTAAGTATAATATTAAACTGAGGGTTCTTCATATCCACTTTATTGAATGTTTTAATCATAAATGGGTGTTGTATCTTATCAAATGCTTTTCCTGTATCTGTTTATATATGATTTTATCCTTTGTTTTGTTATATGTGGTTTATCACTTTGATCGATTTGCATGATAAACCATCCTTGCACTCCTGAGTGAACCCCACTTGATTGTGATTTACTAATGTATTGTTTGTTATATTTGGCTTGCTAGTGTTTTGATCAGGATTTTTGTATCTGTATTCATCAGAGATACTGGTCTTAAATTGTGTGTGTGTGTGTGTGTGTTTGTATGTGTTGTCATTGCCAAGTTTTGGTATTGGGGTAATGAGTTAGGAATTATTGCCTTTTCAATATTTTGGAAAAGTTTGAGAAGGATACTTACTAAATATTATTTGAATATTTGGTAGAATTCACTAATGAAGCCCTTTGGTCCTGGATTTTGGGGAAGTTTTTGCTGTTTCAATTTCCTTACTGTTGATTAGTCTGTTTAGATATTCCAGTTCTTCATGATTCAGTATAGGAAGTTTATATATTTCTAAGAATTTATCCACTTATTCTAGATTATCGAATTTGGTGGCTTTATAGATAGCCTTTCATAGTATTGTATAGCCCTTTGTATTCTGTGGTGTTCATTGTAACTTCTCTTTCATTTCTGATTTTGTTTATTTGAATGTTTTTTCTTTTTTTCCTTAATGAGTCAAGCCAGAGGTTTGTTGATTTTATTAATCTTTTCAAAGAACAAAGTTCTTTGTTGCATTATTTTTTCTATTGTCTTTTTGTTATCTGTTTCATTTTAATTTTTATTTCCATCCTTTTGCTGACTTTTGGCTTCATTTGTTTTTGTTTTTCTGTTTTTTTAAGGTGAAATGTTAGGTTGTTTGAGATTTCTGTTGTTTGAGGTAGCATATAATTCTGTAAATATCCCTCTCATTTCTGCTTTTGCCTCATCAAAAGTTTTATATTTTGTGTTGTCTTCTTATCTGTCTCTGTGTATCTACTGCTCTCTTCTTGTGTTTCTTTGACCTAGTTGTTTAGTAGCATGTTGTTAAATCACCACATATTTGTGGTTTCCAGTTTCATTTCTTTTTTGCAGTTGATTTCTAGTTCAAATTGTCATGATCAGAGAATATGGTTGGTATAACGTCAGTCTTCTTAAATTTGTTGAGGCTAGTTTTGTGCCCCAACATATAGTCTACCATTGGAAATGTTCCATGTGCACTAGACAATTTACATTCTGTTGTCCTGGGATAAAAAGCTCTGTAAATATTGATATTCACTTGGTCTAATGTGTCATTTAAAGCCAATATTTTCTTACTGATTTTCTGTTTGGATAATCTATCCATTGCCATCAATGGGGTTTTTAGATCCCCTACTATATAACTGTATTTTTGCCAATTTCTTTCTTTAGTTCTTTCAGTAGATGCTTTATGTATCTTGGTGCTCCCAAGTTGAGTGTATGTATATTAATAAATGTTATGCCTTCTTTTTGTGTTGTCCCTTTCATAATTAAAAATGTTGGTCTTTGTCGCTTGTAACCTTTTTTATCTTGAAGTCTGTTTTGTCTGATTAAGTAAAGCTACACTTGCTTTTCTCTGGATACCGTTTGCTTGAAATATCATCTTGCACCCCTTCACTATGGATTCATATTTGTCTTTGTAGTTGTGTCTCCTAACAGTGACATATAGTTGTTCTGTTTTTAAATTCATCCTTATTCTGTGCCTTTTAATTGGTAAGTTCTGTCCATTTTTTTTAGGGTGATTATTGATATATGAGGATTTGCTATCTCCATTTTATCTTTTGTTTTCTAGTAATTCTGCATCTCCACTGTTTTTTTTTTAACCCTTGTATTTCTGTCTGTTATTTTAGTTTGTTGGTATTCTATGATTGTGTCCTCTGCTTCGCCCTTTTTTTATGTGTCTCAGTTCTAGATTTTTAGTAAGTTTTTCAGCTCCAAAATTTCTTTTTGGTTATTTTTTATAGTTTTTGTCTATTTGGTGAAGTACTCCTTTTGTTTGTTGGTTTATTTCCAAGCTCTTTGAAATGCTTTTCTGAATTTTCTTGTATCTCATTTGAGTTTTTTTCAGAACTGCGTTCTTGAATTCTCTGTGATTTAAAATCAGTCTTTCATGTCTTTAAGTTTATTTTCTGGAGGGTTTTCTTTTTCTGAACTTCCTTGTTACGTTGTTTATTCATTGTTGCTTGATAGATTATTCTTCTGCTTGAACATTTGTGGGAATAATTTTTTGTTGTTGTTGAATATTTGACTTCACTGTTAAGCAGGTTGCTAAGTAGAAGTTCTTTTGTTTTCCAGTAGGTGGTGCCAAATCACAAATTTTTTTTTTTTTTCTTACCTGCACTGCTAGGTCTTCCAGGATCTGTGGGGTAGTGCCACACTGAGCATGGAAAACACCTCATATGCTCCAGCAGGTGGACAATTGCCCTTATGACACAGTTGTCTTGTTCTCTGGGCACCTCCACTGTCATGGGATGTGGTGGGTCTCTATGGGTCTCTTGGCCCATGTATTCCCATGACCACCTTCCTTTGACCAGAAGCTACATGTAGAACTGATCTGAGTTGACATAGCTGCTGTCAAGGTCCACTGATGTGTGGGAGAGTGGGTGGGTGGGGGCATGCAGGTTGGGGTGTTTATAGCATTTTTCTTTTTAGTGGGTTTAGCTGCGTTGAGTACAGCCCACTTAGGATGGAAAGTTTTTCCTGACCCTTTGTGAGGATTTTATTGTAAGACAGGCCAGAGGAACATGGGATGGGCATGCTCCTGCATCTGTGGAATACTTTGTGAGTCTTGAAATGCTGCCACCCTTTGCACTTCTTTGCTCCTGATCCTGGGCTCAGCCATGGGGTCTTCCCTGATTGCTGCCGCTGCCTTTTCAGTTTTCCCAGTAGGACCCTCCAACCCTTCACTGATATTTCATCAGCTGGGGTCGTGGCAAGTGCCCGATTGAGTCTGACTCCTGTCTCCGTCCTTCCCCAGCATGTTTTCCCTGTTCACGTGATATACCCACCACCATTGAGATGTCTCAATGAGGGCTCTCTCAGATATGTTTCTGTGTTAATCAGAGAATTGATCATTTGAGTTACAGCCGTCCATCCTATTTAACTTCAAGGGAAGAGACCTGGAGGTCCTTTTACACTGCAATGGAGCTGACATCATTAATCCAGATCATGCATTTTAAAATGTTTTAGTAGATAGGGCTCTAGGAATTGTAATTCACTGTGGGATTTGTAGGGGCTTTTCTTTCTTTCTTTCTTCCTTTCTTTTTTCTTAAAATTTTACTTATTATTTCCAGAGAGAGGGGAAGGGAGAGAGGCAGAGAGGGAGAGAAACATCAATGAATGGTTGCCTTTCACCTGCCTCCAGCTAGGGATCTGGCTGGAGACCTGGCTTGCAACCTGGTTATGTGCCCTGGCTGGGGAATCAAACCAGTGACCTTTGGGGTTGTAGGCTGGCGTTTTATCCACTGTGCTACCAGGGCTTTTCTTAATAAAAGATAATATATGCTTTTATCTGCATATTTTAAAATGTTTATTCACTTTCTTAGTAGTTAACAATTTACAGTTCCATTTTAGAGTAATTTTCAACTATTTGCAGTTAAAAATATATAAACTTTTACAACCTGAATATAATTCCTGTATTAAATATTCTGTGCTATAGGAGGAAGGACCTTTTAAAAATTACTAAATGAGAACAAAGAGGAAGCAAGTTGGAAATAGACTATTTACCAATCAGCTGGAGTAAAATTTCTACCTTAAAGTACAAAACACAGCCCTTGATACAGTGACGAGTGAGTTATAGACTTAGCCAAGAACCAGGCCATGAAGGATCAAGTGAAATGATCTCTTGTCTTTAGGCCCTGCAGGCTTCTTCCCTAATTTGGACAGGGTGTCAGAGTCACAGCCAAGGGGTCCTATCCTTGGTTTTTCTTCAGTGCTTTGTGTTTCACATAAAGGCCCTAGCTACCTCAGCATGACAATCCCAAATATAAATTAATGTTTTAAATTAAGTTTTTAGAAGAAATGGATAGAATGCGATATTCTTTGTCTCACATGTTTTTTGTTTTAATCTGTAGATCATTTCTGTTTTGGTAACTGGCTTTATTATAGTTGAAGCTTTAAAAACAAGGGGTGTAGTTTACATAATTTAATCAATGCATATTTACTCTCACCCTTTTGTGTTTCTCCCACTTTTAGCACAGACTGGCCACTTAGCTCTCCTAGTCCAGTGGATGCACCATCAGTTAAAATATGCAGAATGGATCCTTTCTCTTCAAAGGAACATATTGAAATCATACCTCCTTCGCAGCAAAGAAGCAGGTCTTTTTCAGTAGGTATTTTCTGTGGTCATACAAGTTCATCTGAGAGTCACTTCTCTCCACTGGAATTTTCAGGACCTGACCATGGAGACATTAGTAAGTCCACGCGTGCAGTGTACAACCTCCGGGACAGTTGCCTTACAGACTGTGATGTGGAAGATGGTACTATGGATGGCAGCAATGAGGGGCAATCCTTTGAACTTTGTCCTTCAGAAGCTTCTACTTTTGTAAGGTCAAGGGAGAGAACCTCTTCTTCAATAGTATTTGAAGATTCAGGCTGCGATAACACATCCAGTAAAGAAGAGCCCAAAACTAACCAAGTACCTGCTGGCAACCATTATGTTAATAAACTAACTGCTACCAAGCATTCCAATAGCAAATCTCCAGAGCCTGCTTTGTCTATTTCTCTTCCAAGACCAACCACTTTAAGTCTAGATATCACTAAAAACACTGCAGAACAACTCCAGCCCAGTTCACCAAAGGTGTATCTTTACATTCAGATGCAACTGTGCAGAAAAGAAAACCTCAAGGACTGGATGAACAGCCGGTCCAGCATGGTGGACAGGGAGCGAGGTGCATGCCTGCACATCTTCCTGCAGATTGCAGAGGCAGTGGAGTTCCTGCACAGTAAGGGGCTCATGCACAGGGACCTCAAGGTTGGTACTTTTGGGACATCTGCGTGGGCCTCAAGCTGACATTTTATGCAATACCTGCAGTATTTGTCAGGTTTTAATAAAAATACCCCTAAGATTTGAGGAGAGAGAAGGCATTAGGAGCCGAGATCTGGGAACATAGCCTGAAGAGACCTGCTGCCAAAAATAAGAAATCTCATGATTTAAAAACCTCAGGCAAGTTGTGAATTCTCCTCTATAATATGTTTTATGTCCATTTTACAGTTAAAAGTGTTCCTAATCTCCTGAAGAAAAAAATATCTTAGCCCTGGCTTTTGGCACAGTGGGTAAGGTGCCAGCCTACGAACCCAAAGGTCGCTGGTTTGATTCTCAGTCAGGGCACATAAACAGGTTGCAAGCCAGGTCTCTAGCCAGGTCCTTAGCTAGAGGCAGGTGAAAGGCAGCCATACATTGATGTCTCTCTTCCTTTCTGCCTTTCTCCCTTTTCCTCTCTAAAAATAATAAATAAAATCTTTTAAAACAAAGTAAAAAAAAATATCTTATGTAAAACCCAAATATATGGTTTCTTATGGCTTTGAGCAACCCTGGAACAGGCTCCCATAGGGTCCTGAACTAGCACACTGAAAGGGACCAAAAGGAAGGAGAGACATAGGTTCTGGGAGAGACCTAGCTCTGAATTAGGGCAAGTTTCATTCTTTTTGCCCCTATTCTTGAACTGCTTAGGTTTAGGGGGAAGGAGGTGAGAAGCTGGATGATAAAAAGTGACAAATGGTTAGCCAGGTGATTGCTTGCAACTCTAAAACCTTTTATTCTATTTTTAATTTATAAAGTCTGTCCTGAAAGTATCAGCTGTTCAGACTTTTAATTATATTGACATTTTCTCCATATTTTTGGGACAGACCTCGTATACAATATTGAACATTGTAGTGATGCAATATTTTAAATTACATAAGATTCTTATTAAAGTATGCAGTATTTCTTCAATATATGCTTCTGAAATAAGTATATGAATTTCTATTTAGCTAATTTTGCCATATTCCATATGCTCATAGTGATCATCGTAATAAACATGTATGTGTAGTGAATACATAAATATTTTTCTGCTGGATGTCATTTAAATTCTTGATAGATTTGGACTCATTTTAAGTATTTCCAGTTTTATTTCACATAACCACAAATTGTTTCAGGCACCAAGGTAGCTATTTGAATGAATAATTTTCTTCTTAAAGTTAGTAGTGGGTTTTTAAATCTTTGAATATAGTTTGAGAGTTTGGAATAACAGGGATACTAATTAGAAATAATTCCTATTTCCCAAAGTAATTGTTGTTGAATTATATCTAATCACTGTGCTTCAGTGATTTTGATGTAGGCCAAAAATGAGGTAGTCTACTGTACACTGAATGAGAAGTTGAGGTGATTGATTTTGATTGGAAAGGAGAGAACAATTTCCAACAGGCCAGAGATCCCTAACTTGAGAGCATGCTGTCTTTTGCAGATGCTACATGTTTATCATTTGGTTGCAACCAGTTACCTGATATAAACATTTTTCTTTGAGTTTAAGAGGCCCATGAAAAGTTTGGTTAGCTATATCTTTTAAACAGTTGCATATGAAAATTTATAACTTGGGACAGAGGTCTTAGAATACATGGGAGTGTATGGATGTTAGAAGAGGCAGCACAAAGTTGTAGTTAAGAGCTCTGATCCTCCTTGACAGCCTGCTTTTACCTCTCAGACATAAACCTGAACATCATCCTGTCTCATTCACTTAATCAAATAGCAGGGCACGAACTACACTGACTTGCTGGGCTATGGAAGGAAGCAGACATCCCTGTTTCCTGGAGTCAGGCCTCCTGAGTTTGAATCCCTGCTCCACCACCTACTACTTGGCCATTTACTGAACTTCTCTGGGCCTCTGTTTTCACATCTGTGAAATGAAGGACTAACAGAAACTAATAGGGTTGTGAGTTAATAGTAGAAAACAGCTTAGAATGGCTCCTAGCTTATTTTAAGTGGTGTATACTCATTTGCTATTATTTTTACTGCTGTTACAATCATGGCTTCAGTCATAAATGGAGAGAGGCTTGACAGAGGGAGAATATCTAGAATAATAGAGTAAGCATTAAGTTTCCTGGGCCCTAGGTAATGTGAATCCTTATTGGTTGAAATAGATGCTGTTTTCTAACTCATGATCTAAATGGCTAAATGTAAACTCTAACTCCCCCTGCCACCCTTCCCTTTTCTTTATTCACAATACCTGTCTAGAATGGAAGGATTGTTTTTATTTTCGTATTAGTTCATTTTAAAGAGAAGCATGCTTGAGAATATCTAGTTTCTTTTATTTATTTTCTGTTGTCATTTTAATAAATTCCTTTCACTTGCTTTCTTTTCTGTACACATTCGTTGTGCTTTTTATATTTTTCCAGCCTTCCAACATATTCTTTACAGTAGACGACGTGGTCAAGGTTGGAGACTTTGGATTAGTGACAGCAATGGACCAGGATGAGGAAGAGCAGATGGTTCTGACCCCAATGCCAGCATATGCCAGACACACAGGACAAGTGGGGACCAAACTATATATGAGCCCAGAGCAGGTGGGATATTTTTGTTTTCCTTCTTAAGAGATTTTTAGTTAGCATGACAGCAAGCCAGATATCCCCCATGACTCTCCATCTATGTTCTACTTAAAATATCCAATAGAATAAAACTTGAAAAGTATGAAAACTGATAGTAGTGTTGCACAGACAATATAGCTAAGGGGCAGTTTCTACAACTTGAATTGGGGTGAATTAAAATAACACGATTCATAGAACATACTCACTCGCGGAAGCAGAACCTGGCAGAAACCCTTCAGTGGTCAAGGGGAAAGGGGTTGGGGGGAGGGGAGAGGCAGAGGCAAGAAAGGGGAGCAGCTTAGATAAGAACCTAGTATAAAGGAACCATGGACATGGACAACAGGTGGGATTGACTTTGGGGGGAATGGGTGGGTGGGGAGGGGAGCAAAAAGGGGATGGATGTAATACAACAACAATTAAAAAAAAAAAAAAAAAAAAGGAAAAGAAAAATAAAAGCTTGCCATCGCCAAAAAAAAAGAAAAGAACCTGGCAGAAACCAGAAATTTATAGATTTTGAATGCCCTCTCTTAAACTTAACTCCAGTTCACTTTGTGTAAACTGGGGAAGTGTTTTCAAAGCCAGCTGAAGCCTGAGGTACTATACTAGGGCGCCCTGTATAATAATTCACAAGCAACTTCCAGAATATACTGTTGCATGAAATGAAGGCTGATAGGCTGCAATGTCTTGCCTTGGGGGATGCTTAGCCTCTGACAGAAAAGGACAGAGATTGGATGAGTGGTGGGAGCAAAGGCCCTGGAAGCTTGAAAGGAGTATGTTCAGCCACCACCAGGCTAATGATGTTCGCAAGCTTATCTCTGCTTACGTCAGCCATTCTCAAACTTGATGGTCTCGGTACCTATTGATATTTGTAAACGTGATTGAGGACCCCGTATTTGCCATTTTAGAGATTAAAACTGAAAGATGTATAAAATTGTATTAATTTAGTTAATAACAATATTAAACCTATCTCATCCAAAGGATATTTTTATAACTAGCCCCCCCCCCCAAAAAATGGTGAGAAGAGTGACATTCATTTGCATTTTTAAAAATCTCTTTAATATATGACTTGAAGACCTAGATCCTCGTATCTGCTTTTCCTTCAGTTTGTTGCAGTATGTTATTTTGTGTGAACTGAATAAAGAAAATATGACCTCACGCAGATATGTAGTTGGAAAGGGAGGAATATTTTAATAGAATTTCCTTTTTTTTTTTGAGATTTTAGTTGAAGAGGGTAATTTTATTTTATTTATTTTTTATTTTTAAAATTTTATTGTTGTCGTATTACATCCATCCCCTTTTTGCTCCCCTCTGTCCCCCTCTCCACCCACCCATTCCCCCCAAAGTCAATTCCACCTGTTGTCCATGTCCATGGTTCCTTTATACTAGGTTCTTTTTTTTTTTTTTTTTTTTTTTTTTTTTTTTTTTTTTTTTTTTTTTTTTTTTTTTTTTTTTTTTTTTTTAATTTTATTGTTGTTGTATTACATCCATCCCCTTTTTGCTCCCCTCTGTCCCCCCACCCACCCACCCATTCCCCCCAAAGTATACTAGGTTCTTGTCTAAGCTGCTCCCCTTCCTTGCCTCTGCCCCCCACCTCCCCTCAACCCCTTTCCTCCTGACCACTGAAGGCCTGAATAGGCCTGTATTCATATATTTGATTCTGTTTTGCTTGTTGTTAGTTTTGTTCATTATTGTCCCGTAATGGGTGAGAGGATTTTCAAGTAATTATAGGTATTTCTTGTTTGATACCTACATAATGTATCAAAACTCAATAAATGATAGTTTTAAAGTCGTTTTCCCTATGGAATCTAAAACCATGTTATTAAATATTTTCTACTCTGTTAGTTTAATATTCTTAGTTCATTTTGCACTTTTTTTAATTAAAAAATTTTAACATGCTTTTTGATTTAAGAAAGAAAGAAACATCAATTGGTTGCCTCCCATACATGCCCGGACATGGGATTGAAGCTGCAACCTACGTATGTGCCCTGATTGGGAAGCAAACCCCCAACATTATGGTATATGGGATGATGCTCCAGCCAAGCAAGTCACACTGGCATGGGCCATTCTGCAGTTTGAATGGATCTTTTACCCATCCACGGAAGCTAGATAAAAAATGTATTAGGCTTTATCTGTAGTTGGTATTGGAATATTTCTTGATAAACAAATTAAAATAAGATGTTCTTTAATTTCAGACTTCTAGACTACAAAGAAACAGTGTATTTGAAAACAGAATTTGTGAATACTTTGCTATGATCACAATGCAATAAAAAATGATAGTGGTTTGTTTTGAGTTTAGGTTTTCTATTTTGCTTCTGTTTGGGCTAGGTGGAAATTTAAAACACCTTCCTAAGTAACTATTGGGCGAATGATAAAATAAAAACTCATGCAAAGTATTAGTTAAACAATGAAAGAGGCCTTGGCTAGGTAGTGCAGTTGGTTAGAGCATCATCCCAATATTCCAAGGTTGTGGATTCGATCTCCAGTCAGGGCACATACAGGAATCAACCAAGGAATGCATAAATGGAGCAAGAAACTGATGTTTTTCTCTCCCCCTTTTCTCTCTCTAAAAATAAAATAATAATAAGAAAATGAAGAAATGAAAAAATACTGAAATTCACAGAAAGCTATCAACATTCTATTTGGAAATAAATTTATTTGAAAAGCTTTCAGTATATAAGCACATTACTGAGTAAGTGATTTAGCATCTTGGTTGGTAGGAGAGAAGAAGCTACAGGATGTTAAATGGGAGTAAGAACTCATACTGGTGAATCAGTGAAACAACGTTATGGTAGATTTTAAGTTTTATATAAAAAAGGTAATCCTCCCTAGCAAATCCACTCCAAAGGGAAAAACCACAAGTAAATTTTGAAATTTAAAATGATACATGTGGCAGAGATTTCAATTTTTAAGAGGTTTGTTATACAGAGTAGATCATTTGTAACCAAAAGTATCCAAACTGGCTTGAGTAGAAAAAGAAATATATTGGCAGGAGCAATTGAATCATTCTAGTAAAATGATGTGGCCACAACCTGGTAACAGGAGAAATTAAAACTATGTGAAAAGTACTGTAAATATGTATTTATATCCATATGAAAAAAAGGCTGAAAGTAAGAACCATAAAATATTAAGTCACTGCTTTTGTGTAGGGGGCTTTGAATGATATTTTGGATTTTTCCATTTTCCAATTTTTCTACATAGACATGTATCAGAATTGATACTAAACTATTTTTAATAGCATTATTTTTTAATTCACAACTATTCAAGAGGCTGGAAATATACCTCACACTTTAAGTATTATGACAACAAAATAGGAATGACTAAATAAAAAGAATTCTACCTGGGTGCGTGTGCATGTGAAGGACTCACCCAGTGGAGTCCCCACCTCCCTGAACCCTGTATGAAACAGGTGACTCCCTCCATTCCCATCAGGAACTATCACATAATACTGTTTATTTTCCTCATAGCATTTTTAAGTCTCTAAAAGTAAGTATTTTGCTTCCTCTCTAAAATAATTAGCTATCATAAGAGGGACCTTCCCTATCTCCGTTTTTTACTTTATCCCCAACACCTAAAACATTGACTAGAATTCAGCATAAGATGAACAAATGTGAGTATTAATGAAAAGGTAAACACCAGGTCATCAGCCAACACTTATGCTGCTGTGCTGACTGTATTTTGGCTTGTGGCTGATATGTATGTTTATATGTGTGTGTACACACATACGTGTATTTGTTGGAGGTAAGGTTTATCATCTGAGAAAGGATGAGATTGATGACAAGTTTATAGTTATTGAAGGTACCAGAAAATTAAGGGTAGCTATAGAAATTTTATCATGGTAATGTATGATAGTAAAAATCAGGTAGTGAAAAGTGGATAGTCTTAATTCCTTTAATAAGCCTCTTATTATTTTTCAGTATTCTTTTTTTTTTTTTTTTAAAGATTTTATTTCATTATTTAAAAAAGAGGGGAAGGGAGAGAGGCAGAGAGGGAGAGAGACATCAATGTATGGTTGCTTTTCACCTGCCTCCAGCCACAGATCTGACTGGAGACCTGGCTTGCAACCTGGTTATGTGCCCTGGCTGGGGAATCAAACCTGCGACCTTTAGGTTCGTAGGCCGGCACCTTACCCACTATGCTACCAGCCAGGTATTTTTCAGTATTCATAAATACAGAGACTGTCAGTTTATCAAATGTCACCTTTAAAAGTTTCTCAAAATACTTTGGCTATACAAATTGTCTTACTCAAACATCAGAAGCTGTTGTAAGATGTTTTAAAATATTTTTATGAAAGCTCTTAATTTTCTTATCTTTCTAGGAGATAATGAGCAGTGACCATATTTTGTTCTTTGTGTAAATACCAGGAAATACAGCCCAAGTTCTAAGATTATACAATGATAAAACAAGTTAAACTCTGTGAGGGCATATTATATTCTCCCTCTGCATCCCCACCCCCTGTTGAGATTTATACTTAATTTCTTAAGTTTTTAGATGTTTTGTAAAGATTACATTGTATGTGTTCAAAAACTAAAAGTCACTTAACTAAAACTCTAACCCATTGATAATGGTTAGTTATTTCCTTTTATGAAATACACAAACACATATATCTTACATTTTTTTATGTACATTATTTTGGCAAACAAAATTGGGATTTTAGTGTGTAAATTTTTGGATATAATAAAATGTAAGCATTTTCCACAGTTTTAGTATTCTTGAAAAATATTTTTGGCTATATAATATTCTCTCTATTAAGCAATATATTTAATATTTGATTTGGACATTGTAGTTACTTGTAACTTTTGCTGTTGGGAATATTACTTAGATAACTACCCCTGTGCACAAATCTATCTACCGTAGTGTGGGTGAAATTAATTAGGGCCATCAAGTTGGAGTAAACATTTATTGCCAGTTGCTTTTTATGAAGGTGTATTAGTGTATGTTCTCCAAATATTGTATGAGGATGTCCTTTTCATTGTACCCTGTAAGCCCAGGGACAAAAAGTAAGGAAAGAGAGGAAAGTGATATAGCTGATGCCAACTTTGAGACCTTCCATCCAATGTTACATATTCTATAAGCACAGAGGCAGGTGGCTTGTGGGAGGAACCAGGGAGACAGGTATTAAGTACCACTTAGAGAAGGCTGTGGTTTGTTATCCTGGTTATGACCTCTGACTCCCTCAGTGAAGAAATGCTGATATGGTACATTCCAGGGTAACACCCTTCTTTTGTTTTACCAAATGTCAAGTTATGCATCCAGAGTAATTTTCACAAATAAAAGGGTTCTACTGAGTCCACCAAGGTTGCTTTTAATTTGAATAAAGCTGTGTAAAGAGTATTTGGGTTGTAATTTATCTGTTTATTTTAACAAATAAGTATTTTATTGAGGGCCTTGTCTACACTTAATGCAATGCTGGTTGGTGAGTTAATATAAAAGAAGCAGGTCCCTTCCCTCCAGGACTTCACCTCTGGTTGTGAAGAATGGAAACAAGAACATGAAAACTACAACTAAGCCAGCAAAGTGGTCCATAATTAAGTGCCATAATGAGGGCTAAACCACAGTTAATTAGTGGTTTGGAGCAATGAAGATTTTCTCATAAAAATGGGTAAAGGCTAAAATGATTAGAACTGACAGATCTGCTTTAGATAGTGTTCACTTTGAAAAACTTCACCTCCAGGGTAATTGAAGGTATAGATGAGCAGCTTTGACTGGCTCCCATAAACTGCTTTAGCTTTGCAAGGCTCCAGGTTCCTTCCAGTCCTATTTTACTGATGCATATCTTGGAGCTATTCCTGGGCTTTCTTCCTTCTGTGATGCTGAGTAGTTTAATTACTCCTGCTGTAATGAGTTGAAGAAAAGAAGCTTGCAAGATTAAATCTTTGCTAACATTTTCATACACATAATTACATTTAGTGCTTGCTTCAGCAGCACATGTACTAAAATTGGAATGATAGAGATTAGCATGGCACCTGCGCAAGGATGAAACACAAATCCGTGAAGCATTCCATAGTTAAAAAAAAACAAAACCAAGAAGTGACTAAGTCAGCTTTGGGAATCACCAATGCCATATTGTCAGTTATATTCAATACCATGTTATTCATTGTATTATCTCTGTTAATATTCTTCTAATATTTCTTCTTTATATGGGATTTCAGATTCTTGGAAACAACTACTCTCATAAAGTGGACATCTTTTCTTTAGGCCTCATTCTGTTTGAGTTGTTATACCCATTTGGCACTCAAATGGAGAGAGTCAGGGTAAGTTCTCCCTCCCCCAACAAAAGTGGGAAAAAAACACTCTTAAGTTTACAAAAGAAGAATTTTAAGACCAGCAGATTAGTTAACTGAAAGTGAAAGAGGTCATGTGAGTTGTAGAGGGAGGATTTGTAAACAACCTCCATTTAAAAGCTCAGTCTTCAAAGATTGTTTAGTTGAATTGTTTTGTTCCTTGTTACTAAAATTCATTGTATAACTTAACATCACTTAGCGCTCAGTAAGTCTGTAATAAGTGCAAAGCTAGGAAACAACAGGGTGATGGGGGTGAGGGTAGAGAGGAAATAATGGTGGCAATGGTTGGTCAGAGAAGAGTATTTCAGAGGACAAGTGGCTACATGCTCATACACTTAAAAACTAGAAAACAAGGTATAATTAATTTTTTTCCTCTCAAACCATAATCATGACTTTTAAGGAAGATAGTACTGTAAGTCTAAAAGTAGGCCTCTGTTACATTCTTTCCCACCCTTCATAAGAAGTAATCCTCAACTTTTCTAGCTATTGTCTCTAGGACTTCAATATTTCCAAAATTTATGCTGTTATCACCAGTTCTCTATCAGTTTTAGACCTTACCTATTGATTGCTGGCCATGGTAGAAGAGGATGTAGGTCTCATATATAGCCAAAGGGCTCACACCTTCTAACCATGAGGACCTACCAAAATGAGTAAATTTTAGAACATCCTAAAAGCTTCCAGAAGGGAATATTAAACAAGTTCAACATAGGTGAAGGATCAGGAATCATATGGCATCAAAGGACCCTATTAAGAATGTAAAAATATGGTCCTGGCTGGTGTGGCTCAGTGACTTGAGTACTAACCTGTGAACCAAAAGGTCACAGGTTTAATTCCTAGTCAGGGCACATGCCTGGGTTGTAGGCCTGGTCCCCAGTTGGGGACATGTGAGAGGCAACTGGTCAGTGCATCTCACACATTGATGTTTCTCTCCCTCTTTTTCTCCCTCCTTTTCCCACTCTAAAAATAAGTAAATAAAATCTTACACACACACACACGTATGTATATATGTATATCATATATGCATATATAAATACTGTCTACAGAATGGGAGAATATATGTATAAATCATATATCTGATAAAGTTCTAGTACCCACAATCTGTAAAGAACCATTACAGCCCTGGCTGGTGGCACAGTGGGTAAGGCACCAGCCCGCAAACCCAAAGGTTGCTGGTTCTATTCCCCAGCCAGGGCACATAACCAGGTTGTGAGCCAGGTCTCCAGTCAGGTCTGTAGCTGGAGGCAAGGTGAAAGACAACCATACACTGATATTTCTCTCCCTCTCTGCCTTTCTCCCTGAGCTTCTTTCTAAAAATAATGAATAAAATCTTTAAAAAAAAAAAAAAGAAAGAAAGAAAGAAAAGGACACAAAGGAGATGCACATTTAAAAAAGAAAAAAAAAAAAACAAAACCATTATCATTCAACAACAGAAAGACAAACAACCCAATTAAAAAATGAGCAAAGGGCTTAAACAGATATTTCTCCAAAGAAAGGTTTACAAATGGCCAATAAGCACATTATTAATTAGGGAAATAAAAAACAAATTCAAATGAGATACTAATTCACACAGTAAAGGATGGGTATTATTATTTAAAAAATACAAGTATTGACAAGGATGTGGGGAAATTGGAGCCCTCATATATTGCTGGTGGGACTTCAAAGTCCTGCAGCTATTGTAGAAACAGTTGTGATAGTTACTCAGAAAGTTAAACATAGTTACATGTAATTCAGCAGTTTTACTCCTAGGCATATACCCAAGAGAAATGACAGCATGTTCACACAAAAATTTATGCACAGATGTTCAGAGAAGCATTTTCATAATAGCCAGAAAGTAGAAACAACCAAACCAGCTGATAAACAACAACACAAAACGTCATATAGCCATGCAATGGAATATTATTCAGTCATAAAAAGGAATGAAGTACTACTAATCTATGCTACAACATAGATGACCCTTGGAAGCATTGTGCTAAGTGAAAGAAGCCAGACCCAAAAGACCAATATTGTATGAATTTGTTTATATGAAATATCCAGAATAGGCAAATCTATAGAGACCAGGTAAATTAGTAGTTGTCAGGGATTAGGGGTGAAGGGGGTGGAGAGTGACTGCTTAACAGATATGATACTTCTTCTTGGGTGATGAAAATGCCCTGGAGTCAGATAATAGTAATGGTCATACAACATGTAAATAGAATAAAAACCACTGAAATCATTAAAATAGTGAATTTATTTATGTGAATTTCAATTTTTAAAAACGTAAATAAAAAACATGCGGTTGTGTAAAAAAGTTTTTGTTAAATGAAGTATTTCTCTTGACCATGAAAATATTATTCTATACTAGAACAAATATACCTTTTTCTTTCTGATACAGTCTTTTTTTTAAGAATTTCCTTTTCTTATTTGATTAGTTTTTTATGAACTTTTGTTGTAATTTTTAACTAATGTTCAAAATCTGTCACATATCAAACAATATTTCCTCTGTGCTTCAATATAGCTTATTTACCTACTTATCTGTCACTAGGGTAGATGAATGGGTAGGTAGGCAGGCAGATAGATTATAGATGGGTGAATCGATAGATAGATGATAGATATGTGGATAAATAGATAGATATAGATTTATTTTTTCCTGGCATCTTTGTCTCAAAGCTGTGGTCCAGTATGTTCTGATCTCCATCCCTAGACCTTATATAAACTGTCAATCAAGGATGTACTTACCTATCCTCCTGCCCTCCTGGCTGGGACCCCTCATTTTCTAGATGCTGTGTTTTCCTGTTTCTTGTATTACTCTTTACTTTGCTGGAGCATATTCTGGTGTAAATTTCTCAGAAAAAATGTATGAGAGATACATTTTTAAGTCCTCAAGTATATGTGAAAATGCATTTTTTTCCATCCTCACACATAGTTTTCCCAGAACATTGAGGGCTCTGTAGCTTACAATATTGCTGTTGAAAAGCTGATCCCCATCTCATGCCCAATTTTTATATAGGATCTGTTTGACCTGTTTTATTTTATATTTTGAATGCTGTTAGGATATTACCTTCATCACTACTGTTACGAAATTCAGTTTTTTCATTGATCTTTTAGCCCTTACTTAACTGTGATTAATACTCAGTAGGTTCATTCAGTTAAAAGATATGAATCCTTCAATTCTGGTAAATTTCTCCTTCTTATTTTGATAAGTCTCCCCAGTTTTCTTTTCTTGGAACCCCTGACCTATAAACAACTATTATTTTTCTTCTATTTTTCAATTCTCTCTTGTTATACTTTTTTTTTGCAAGACTTCCTTAAATTGTTATTCCAACTTTTCTAAATTAAAAATGATTTTTTAAATTTTATTGTTGTTGTATTATATCCATCCGCTTTTTGCTCCCCTCTGTCCCCCGCCCCACCCACCCATTCCCCCCAAAGTCAATCCCACCTGTTGTCCATGTCCATGATTCCTTTCTACTAGGTTCTTTTCTAAATTGCTCCCCTTCCTTGCCTCTTCCTCCACCCTCCCCCCAACCCCCTTCCCCTGACCCCTGAAGGCCTATTCACTGTATTCAAATATTTGGTTCTGTTTTGCTTGTTGTTAGTTTTGTTCATTATTGTCCCATAATGGGTGAGATCATATGGTATTTGTCCATCACTGACTGGCTTATTTCACTACACATAATACTCTCCAGTTCCATCCATATTGTTGCAAAGGGTAGGAGTTGCTTCTTTCTATCTGCTGTATAGTATTACATTGTGTAAATGTACCGAAGTTTTTTGATCCAATCATCCACTGATGGGCACTTAGGCTGTTTCCACCACTTGGCTATTGTAAGTAGTGCTGCTATGAACATAGGTGTACATAGGTTCTTATGAATTAGTGTTTCAGGATTCTTTGGGTATAATCCAAGTAGTGGAATTGCTGGATCAAAAGGCAGTTTCATTTTTAATTTTTTAAGGAAACCCCATACTATTTTCAACAGTAGCTGCACCAGCCAGCAATCCCACCAACAGTGCACCAGGGTTCCCTTTGCCCCACATCCTCGCAAACACTTGTTGTTTGTTGATTTGTTGATGATTGCCATTTTATTGTGGTGGTATTTTATTGTGGTTTTAATTTGCATGTCTCTGATGACTAGTGATGTTGAGCATTCTTTCATATAACTATGGGCCCTTTGTATATCTTCCTCAGTGAGTTGTCTGTCCAGTTCCTTCACCCATTTTTTAATTGGGCTGTTTGTCTCCCTGATGTTGAGTCGCTTTAGTACCTTATCTATTTTGGAGATCAAACCCCTGTCTGAGGTATCATTGATGTATCTGTTTTCCCATACAATTGGTTCCCTTTGAATTTTGCTGGTGCTTTCTTTAGCTGAACAGAAACTTTTCAATTTGATATAGTCCCATTTGTTGATTTGTTCTTTGATTTCCTTTGCCCTTGGTGAAGTATCAGTAAACATAATTCTGCGTAGGATATCCAAAAATTTCCTGCCGATATATTTCTCCAGGACCTTTATGGTGACACTGCTTATGTTTAAATCCTTTATCCATCTTGAGTTTATTCTGATGTATGGTGTAAGTTGGTGGTCTAGTTTTATCTTTTTGCATGTTGCTGTCCAGTTCTGCCAACACCATTTTGAAGAGACTGTTTTTAATCCATTTGATGTTCCTTCCCCCTTTGTCAAATATTAGTTGACCATAGAGTCCTGGGTTAATTTCTGGGCTCTCTATTCTGTTCCATGTATCTATATGTCTATTCGTATGCCATTACTAGATAGTTTTGATGACAGTAGCCTTGTAGTATTGTTTGAATTCCGGGATTGTGATTCCTCCTACCTTGTTCTTCTTTCTCAAGATTGCTGTGGCTATTCGTGGGCGTTTTTGGCTCCATCTAAATTTTTGAAGTATTTTTTCTATTTCTGTGAAGTCTGTCATTGGTATTTTAATTGGGATTGCATTGAATCTGTAGATTACTATGGGTAGTATGGACATTTTAATGATGTTCATTCTTCCCATCCATGAACATGGTATATGCTTCCATTTATGTGTATGTTCCTTGATTTCTTTCTTCATTGTTCTGTAGTTTTCTGAGTACAGGTCTTTTACCTCCTTAGTTAAGTCGATTCCTAGGTACTTTATTTTTCTTGTTGCTATGGTAAATGGGATTTGTTTTCTCACTTCTATTTCTGTTGTTTCATTATTGATATACAAAAATGCTTTTGATTTCTGGATATTGACTTTATACCCAGCTATTTCGCTACATTTGCTTATCAGGTTGAGTAAGTTTTTGGTGGAGCCCATCGGGTTTTGTATGTACGCTATTATATCAATCTGCAAATAATGACAGTTTGACTTCCTCCTTTCCAATTTGGATACCTTTGATTCCATTTTCTTCTCGGATGGTTATAGCTAGAACTTCCAAGACAATGTTGAATAGAAGGGGAGAAAGTGGACAGCCTTGTCTCATTCCTGATCTTAGGGGGAAAGCTTTCAGTTTTTGTCCGTTAAGTATGATGTTGGCTTCAGGTTTCTCATAGATGGCCTTTATGATGTTGAAGTATGCTCCCTCTATTCCCATTTTGCGGAGTGTTTTTATCATAAATGGTTACTGTACTTTATCATATGCTTTTTCAGCATCTATTGATATGATCATATGGTTTTTATCTTTCAGTTTGATGATGTGGTGTATTACATTTATTGATTTACAAGTGTTGTACCATCCTTGCATCCCTGGGATGAAATCCACTTGATCATGGTGTATGATCTTTGTCATATACTGCTGAATCCAGTTGGCCAATATTTTGTTGAGAATTTTAGCGTCTATGTTCATCAGAGATATTGGCCTGTAGCTTTCTTTCTTAGTTGTGTCTTGCCCTGGTTTTGGGATTAGAATAATATTGGCCTCATAGGAAGAGTTTGGGAGTCTTCCTTTTTCCTGTATTTTTTGGTATAGGTTGAGGTTAGGAGCTAGTTCTTCTATAACTGTTTGGTAAAAATCACCTGTGTATCCATTTGGCCCGGGGCTTTGTGCTTTGGGAGATTTTGGATTACTTCTTTAATTTCGCTAGTTGTTATTGGCCTATTCAGGCTTTTTGCTTCTTCTGGGTTCAGTTTTGGTAGATTATACATTTCTAGAAATGTGTCCATTTCATCCAGGTTGTCATATTTTTTGTCATATAATTGTTTGTAGTAATTTCTTACAATCTTTTGTATTTCTGAAATATCAGTTGTGATTTCCGTTTGTTTCATTTCTGATTCTGTTTATTTGGGTCCTCTCTGTCTTTTTCTTGATGAGTCTGGAAAAGGGCTTATCAATTTTGTTTATTTTTTTCAAAGAACCAGTTACTGGACCTGTTGATTCTTCGAATTGTAGTTTGAATCTCTGAGTTATTTAGTTCTGCTCTGATCTTGATGATTTCCTTCCTTCTACTTGCTCTGGGCTTTGTTTGTTGTTGCTCCTCTAGTTCTTGCAGCTTTATGGTTAGGTTGTTTTTATAAACTTCTTGTGACCTTTTTAGGTAGGCCTGTATTGCTGTAAGTTTCCCTCTGAGCACTGTCTTTGCTCTGTCCCATAGGTTTTGGGCTGTTGTGTGTTCATTGTCATTTGTTTTCAGGAACTTTTTGATTTCAACTTTGATCTCGTTGTTAACCCATTCATTGCATAAAACCATGTTATTCAGTGTCCATGAGTTAGAGAATTTTTGTTTTTTTCCCTTGAGATTAGTTTCTAGTTTCAAGCCATTGTGATGTGAGAAGATGTTTTGTATGATTTCAATTTTCCTATATTTGTGGAGGCTTGTCTTGTGACATACCATGTGGTCTGTCTTAGAGAATGATCCACGTGTATTTGAAAAGAATGTATATTTTGCTTCTTTGGGGTAAAAGACTCCATATACATCAGTTAGGTCCATTTCCTCTAGAGTGTTGTTTAATGCCAAATTCTTTGGGGGGGTTTTGTTTGGAAGATCTGTCCATTGTTGATAGTGGGGTATTAAAATCCCCTGCTATTAGTGTGTTGCTGTCTATATCTTTCTTAAAGTCCTCCATGATTTTCCTTATATATTTCGGAGCTCCTATGTTGGGTGCATATATGTTTACTAGAGTTATTTCTTCTTGATGTGTTGTTCCCTTAAGTATTATGACATGTCCTTCTTTGTCCCTTTTTATGGCCTTCATTGTAAAGTTTATTTTGTTTGAAATAAGTATTGCTACTTCAGCTTTTTTTGTGTGTCCATTTGCTTGATATATATTTTTCCATCCCTTCACTCTCAATCTGTGTCAATCTTTTGTTCTGAGGTGGGTCTCTTGAACACAGCACATATGTGGGTCATGTTGTCTAATCCATTCGGCTACCCTGTGTCTTTTGATTGGTGCATTTAATCCATTTACATTTAAGGTTATTATTGATTGATACTTATTCATTGTCATTTTCTCCCTTTGTGTCTGTATTCCTCTTTGGCTTTCTCTGTTTCTTTATTTTATTTACTTATTTGTTTTTAAAGCAGACCCTTTAACATTTCTTGCAGTGCTGGTTTGGCAGAGATGTATTCTTTTAGTCTGTTTTTGTCTGGGAAACTCCTTATTTCTCCTTCTATCTTGAATGAGAGCCTTGCTGGGTAGAGCACTCTTGGTTGCAGGCCTTTCTTTAGCATTACTTGAAATACTTTTTGCCATTCCCTTCTTGAATTGTTTCTGTTGAATAATCATTTGATTGCCTTATTGGAGCCCCCTTTTATGTTATTTGTTGTTTCTCTCTTGATGCTTTTAGGATTCTCCCTTTATCTTTGAGATTAGCCATTTTAATAATAATGTGCCTTGGTGTTGGTCTGTTTGGGTTGATCCTCATTGGGACCCTCTGTGCTTCCTGAACTTGATTAATGTTTTCACTCATCATGTTAGGGAAATTTTCTATCATGACTTTTTTGAATAGGTTTTCCATTCCTTGTTTCTCTTCTCCTTCTGGTATCCCTTTGACATGGATATTGTTACATTTCATGTTGTCCTGCAGCTCTCTTAAACCCTCTTCAATCTTGTTCAGCCTTTTTTTATTCTCTTGTACTGTCTTGGAGTATTTGTCTACATTATCCTCCAACTCGCTGATCCTGTTCTCTGCTTCTTCTAGCCTACTGTTTATTCCTTCTACTCTAGTCTTCAATTCCAAAATTATATTCTTCATTTCCTCCTGGCACTTATTGATAGTTTCTATGTCCTTTTTGATGCTGTTGTAGCTGTCAGCAAGTTCCTTGTATATTCCCTGGAGTTGTTTATAGTTTTCTTTAAGCTGGCTAAGCTCATTGAGCTTCTGTATCATCATTCTTTTGAATTGCTTATCTGATATTTCGTGTGCCTCTGTTTCATTTGGTGGCCTTTCTGGGCCACCTTTCTTCCTTTCCTTTTGGTGATGGACTGATTCTTTTTTCCCCCATTTTCGATGTTTGTTATTGCTTGCTTTTTGTTTTTTGTTTTTTCCTTGGAATAATCTGCTTTGCTTCCTTTCCTTAGTTGAGCACCCTTCTGTGTTAGGAGATTTGTGGAGTTCAATGTTGCATTCTCCCAGATTTTCTCCACTTGTTGTTCTTGGTGTGTCCTTTATTTGGGCTGTCTGGTTGAATTCTGGATTGGTTGTGTATGTTGCTCTTTCCTTCCAGTCAAGACGCTCCTTCTATCCTTTCTCACATAAATGAGGAGAGGGAAAATCAGAAAGCCTCAAGTATGAGTGAACAGTGTAAGCCTATGTATATAGTTGCCGCATCTGCCTCCCTGTTCACCCTTAGTAGTCCCTGATTGGTCCAGGTGGAGCCAGGACCTGTGGGCTTTTAGCAGAAAAAAAAGAAGAAAAGAAAAGAAAAAATAAAAGATAATAATAAAAAGAAGAAAGGGTTTAGATGGCTGTTTACCCTTAATGATCCCTGATTGGTTTAGGTGGAGCCAGGACCTGTGGGCTTTAACAAGAGGAAAAGGAAAAAAAAAGAAAAAGGAAGAAAGAAAAGAATAAAGAAAGGGTTTAGATGGCTGAGGAGGGGAGGACTACTTAGATTGAGGACTGGGAATGCATTGTAGCCAGAGATTGAGTAGACTTTAAATCAAGAGTTGGGGGAGGGTCTTGGGTACTTATGTGGATTGAGATAGGGGATGATTAAAAATATGTGAGAAGTAACTTTTGAAAAGTATATGTTAGGGATTAATAGTTCATGCAGCTCTCAGTGTAACTCAGGTGCTTGAGATTAGCAGAGATCCATTTCCTGAGTCTGCCTCTTTTTGTTGGTCAGGTCTCTGCAGTCCACAGTCTAGCTGGTCTTGGAGTTGCAGGGCCTATGATTGTCGCAGTCAGGTCTGATTCTGAGTGTCAGCTGGGCCTTTAGTAACCTAGCTGGGTTTTAGGGCTGCCTGTGTTCTGGGGCCCACAGGGTGTCCCATCCAACTCCTGGGGGCGGTTCCTGCCTGTGATGGGCACCTTGCACCCCTGCAGAGCAGCCTGCAACCTCACTGGTTCCTGTGATGACTGGCCCTGTCCCAGCAGCTCCCGGAGGAGGCAGCCCCCATCTGCCAACAGTGCCCGGGGTCTGCCAACACTGCCTGGCTCCCCAGAGTGAGGGCCAATCCTCCAAACAGACCAGCTGTCCCAGGAGTCCTTTATGCCGCCTCTGTGATGTGCCCCTCCCAGCGCATCTGCAGTGCGGCCTTTGTCCCTGGCAATGGGCGGGTCATTTGCCCCAGCTACAAGTTCCAGGCTGGCAGTTTGGAGTTTCCCTGGGAGCCTGGGAGCCTGTGAGGGTGGGCAGGGCTGCCCCCCCCCCTCCCCCCGCAGGGGCTTCAAGCTGCTGTTTCCCTGGTAGCCCAGCAGCACTGTTTTAGGCCCTCTCCCCACCTCCACTGGTGCACTTCCCTGCTCCCCCACTCCTCCTCCCAGCAGGACTCTTCTCCTCTGCCTGTGACCCAGTGAGGAGCTTTCTCGCCCTGTTGCCAGAGCAAGGCTCTCATATAGTCCCTCCCCTGCAGGAGTTCAATTCCTTGGTCCTTCAGGCGTTTGCCCTCACTGTCCACACTTCACTGTTCAGATTTCTAGTCACCAGGGAGCCTGGAGGTGGCTTCAGTTAAACACTCCCCTCTGGGTAGAGCCGCCACTGCCCAAAGCTGACCTAGGCAGCCCTCTGCCGGTTTGGAACTGTCTCACCTGCTCTCCTGTAGGTCTCTGCTGCCTCTGAGCTGTGCTCCCCTGAGTCCAGATGCTGACCGCTCCAATTCTTAGGGACCTGAAGACTTCTCGCACTCCCTATCCTGTCCTCCAGCTGTTCTGGTACTTGAGAACACCATCAGCATTGCTCTCTACTCTGTCGCCATCTTTGATTCTCCACTTTTCTGATGTTTTTATTTTGACTATCCAACTTCTATTATCCTTTTTAAAAGCATTTTACTCTTTTTACCTGGATTTAGTACTTATCTCTGAGAATCTCAGTTGTATGTATGCGTGTAAGTTTTCTTCTCCCTGCATTGTTTCTTTCCTCTGTTTTTTAATTTTTTTAAATTAATATAGAACCATAGGATGTTGCAGAGACAACAGAGATTCATCCATTTTCTCCTAGTCGTTACATCTTGTATAATTATAGTACAATATCAAAACTAGAAATTTGACTTAGGTACAATGTGTTTGTATAGTTCCACATTATTTTATCTCATGTATAGATTGGTGTAACCACCACTGCAATCTAGACACAAAATTGTTCCCTTCTTCTACCCCTTTATAGTCACACTTTCCTCCCTACCAAAATTTCTTAACTCTGTGCTTTTTAATGATTTTTTTCCTCATGTTAACAATCCTTAGTTGTTCATATTTAAGAATAGGGCTCTAAAATGGGGACTGGAATGGATTTTACTGTAAGGGCTACAATTCAGTGCTTATCAAGGGGTGTGGTAGAGAACTCCCCACATGTATGGACCTTTATTTACTCTAGAACCATTTTCTCTGGAAAAGTGGCTTTCACTCGCCTATCCTGAGAAAGAGAGTGGATGTGTGCAAATCTTACTCCTGCTATTCCATGCCCACTCCCACCTATATTTCTTTCCTTTCTATTGAGTGGCTGTAAGTCTGGACCTTGGTTCAGTTTTTCCATAAAACAAACCTATATGTTTATATGGGGATATATCACTCCATATACATACTTATAGTTTTCCTGCTGTCATCTTTGGCCACCCCATCATCTGCAGTTTCTGCATAACTAGCTCACTCCCTGTTCACTTACATTATCAGGTGGCCCGGCATACCTTCCTCTCTTCTGCTAAGGTAGTTGATAAGCTTCTATCCACTTTCCATCTTCCAAAAATTTGACTTTTCTTCCAGCGCTGTCATCTTTATAGAATGTGCATTTCACATTTTTGTGCAGTTATCTTAGTGTAAATATTTATTACAAATGTAGTCGAAAATCTGCCATGTTTAACCAGATCACTCTGAAATTCTCTTAGGGAATATAAAATAGATCGTTCAATGATGTGAGAAGGTCCTTTATAAAATAATTTTTATTGAGTTACAATTTATATGCAATAAAGTGCACCCACTTTAGGTATACAGTTTGATAAGTTTTGCCTACATACCCATGTAACCATCACTACATTCAAAATGAGAGAACACTTCTATCACCCAAGAAAGTATCCTTTGCTCCTTCCCAGGCAGTCCCATACCACTATCCCAGGCAACTACTCATCTACTTTGTCTTTTCTAACTCTCCACAGAAATGGAATCTTTCAAGACATTCTTTTGTGTGTGCCTTCTTTGGTTCACCAAAAAGTTTTGAGGCTCATTCATGTCACTCAGTATGTTGATAGTTCTTCCTTTTTATTAGTAACATTCCAGTTGTACATATGCCACAGTTCATGTATCCATTTACCTATTGAGAAACATTTATGAGTAAGAATACTATGAGTATTTGTGAACAAATCATTTTGTAGACACTCATATGTTTTCATTTGTCTTGGGTACTTACCTGGGTAGTATTGATAATCTATGTGGTAAGTGGTTTAACTTTGTAAAAAAGTGCCATTTTGCATTCCCACCATCTGTGCATTCGAGTTCTGATTCTTCACATCCTTGCCAACATTTATGTTTCATTCTTCACAATTTTAGCCACTCTAGTACAGGTATAATGGATCATAATGTGGTTTGAATTGCATTTCTTTCGTAACTGGTGTCCTTTGCCAGATAGCTGCATTGTGACTACTTTGCAGCTTGACATTTTATTTTTTTAATTGTATCTTTCAGAGTTCAGCAGGTTTTAATTTTGAAGTTCAGTTTATCAGTCTTCTCTCTTATTTTTAAAAAAAGATTTATTTTCAGAGGTGGGGGAGAAAGAGGGGGAGAGAAACATCCATGTGTGAGAGATACACTGATTGGTTGCCTCTCACACACCCTCAACTGGGGACCTGGCCTGCAACCTGGGCATGTACTTTGACTGGAATTGAACCAGTGACCTTTTTGTTTGTAGGACAACACGCAGTCCACTGAGCCACCCAGCCAAGGGTGTCAGTCTTCTCCTCTATGCTATGCTTTTTGTTGAAATGACTTTCCATTTCTCCCACTGAAATATGGCCAAGGTCTTTTTACAATTAATTTTAAAATAAAAACCTTTTGTTTTAAAATATTATATAATTAAAATTAATTCAGTGAATTCAAACTCAAGCATTTATCTGCACTTAGTTTGGTATGACCTTCCTATTAGCAAATGGAAACCCTCCCTTCTAGGTCCTGTAGCATAGATTCTTCTAGTTAAATTTCTGTTTTCTTTTAGTGGGGAGTAACAAATGCCAACCTAGTTCTTACTTTTTTTTACACCTCAGCTTATTTCTTTTTTTTAATTTATCTTTTTATTTTGATTGAATTTATTGGTGTGCCATTAGTTAATAAAATTATATTTCAGGTGTATAATTTCATAACACACCATCTGTATATTGTATTGTGTGTTACCACTCCAATCATATCTCCTTCAACTACCATTCATCCTCCCTTAATTCTCTTCTACCTCTCCCTGCTCCCTTTTTGCACCTTATTTCCTAAGAAATATAAAGACTTTCTTGCTTTATTTCATTTCTAAAAACTGGTGTTTGTCATCATTACAAAAGATGTATTGGGTACTATGCTAAATGAGGTACTGAATAATCTCATTTAATTTTCAAAATAGTCTTATAAGGCAAGGGCTGTTATCTTTGTTGTGCTAATAAGGAAACGTGAACATAAAAAGAAATAATTTGTATGAAAATTTCCCAGAGAACTTTCAAAAGCTTATTTTTATATTCAGTGTTTTATGTAATTGATTTGGTTTTCTTCAACCTTCCTCCTCCAAAATATAAAGAATATGCACTTTCTATCAAATGCAAAGGGATTAGAAACTAATAGAAAAAGTTATCCATTTAAGGATACAAGTGTGTTGAAAATGACTAAATTCTTTTTAATATAAATCAGTCTATTTTCAGTTAAAATCCAGGCAATTCAAGTATAATTATATCTGAATTATTTTCTAGATTTTGATGATTTGACAAGTACTTATATATAGATTATTGTCAGGAAGAGCTATTGATAGGTTTTCCATCTGTTTAATATTCACCCTCTCTCCTTAGTCACTCTTTTAAAGCATCAAAAATATGTTTAAATAGATCTATCAAAATAGATTCAAAGATTAGTAACACTTTTCTTTCTTTTTAGATCTTAACTGATGTAAGAAATCTCAGATTTCCACCACTGTTTACTCAGCAATATCCTCGTGAGGTTTGTATAATTCTCACCTTTTATTTTCTTTAGCAGTCAATTCATCAGTAGCCTCATTTTACTAATGAAGAAGCCAAAGATCTAGAGAGGAAAGGGGCCTGATCCCAAGAGCACACACTTGTTAAGATTGGAGACTGTTACTCAGCCCTGGGCCTTGGGCCTGGTGGTCTGTGCTCAGAGCTTTATGGCAGCCTATATGTATGTGGATTGCAGCCACCTTTCCCTTCCATAGGCTGAGCTCCCAGAGTACCATCCCAGGGATAGTACTGCTGTTATGATCATGCCACTAATTGCTTTATCTGAGTCAATTTAGGAGAGGTCTTAAAAATTGGCTTCTTTTTGGGGGCAGGAGAACTAATTTCCATTGATTACATGTGTTCAAGTTTTATCACTCTGAGTGACAATAAATTGTTCAGAAGAGTGAAAAGGGAATACTTAGCTGCCCTTGAATGGTGAAAATTATGTGTGATGAACCTTTGAAGTTTATTAGGCAGCTTTTGTTTATTTTTATTTCATAAAATGGTTCATCCACATTTTAAAATTTATACTTTGATAAATTTTGAATTTTCTTAATTAAGTTGAAGTAAATTAAACTGTTATCACAAATTGAACTTTAGATTTATTTTTCAGTATTATAAATTTAATAATTGAATTAAAATGAATTTTATAATAACATAGAATACACTAACCTTAATGAAATATATTTTATTAAAAATTGTTATACATTTTGCAGGTTTAATGAATCAATTCTCAGGGTGGCTCATAAGAATATGTTACAGTAATAGTGGTTCAATTTTTTTTTCGAAAAGGTGTTAGGTATTGATCTCTGATATGATTATATTTGAATTGTAATTTTTATTAAGATAATTGTACATTCACATGCAGTAGTAAGATGAATTTGTTTTTAAAGTCAGATTATCTATGTCTGTGTTTTAAGGATATGATTTAAGATCCTTTATTGTTATGTGGTAGATAACAAGCTATTACCCACAGATGGTCCACAGTTATCTGGAGTAGGCCAAATCCAGACTGCTGCCTGGTTTTGTAATGTAGCTTTTATCTGTGGCTGTTTTGTATTTTAGTGTTAGAGTGGAGAAGTTGCATCAGAAACTGGCTTGCAAACAATATATTTACAGAAAAATTTTGCTGACTCTTGAGTAGGGGACTGTCTAAACCTGGCCCTTTTATCACAAAACAGTTTTTATATTTCAGTATGTAATGGTTCAAGACATGCTCTCTCCATTCCCTGTGGATCGGCCTGAAGCTACAGACATCATTGAGAATGCTGTATTTGAGGACTTGGAGTTTCCAGGAAAAACAGTGCTCAGGCAGCGGTCTCGCTCCATGAGTTCTTTGGGAACAAAACATTCAAGGCTGTCCAGCAGCTGCCATAGCTCTTTGCCAAGCAGTTAGCCTTATGTTGTGCCCATGCTCCTAACAGGGGACACACATAGTCCACTTCTTAGGAATGTGACTTTCCAAATTTGTGGGCCTGAAATTTGGATTTTGCTCATTTTTTTGGACTACTTTTTCTAAGTCAAATGCAAGCTGAATTTTGGGTCATAACCTAATTTGAGTCAATTCTTGATTTTTGCTATACTCAAGGAAAGAACTATTATTGAAATCATGTGTGGTCTTTTTCTTTGTTGGTCTCTTGAAACTGGCCAAGCTTTATAGCGCTCACCTCTTAACTGAAAAGGTGGAAGCAATTCCTAAGATTACTAGAGATATTTTTATAGTACAGAATAATGAAAATTCCTGGATATGGTAACTTTATTGTTCTGGAAATATGCTTTTTTGAGATATTAGTGATTTTGTAATTGGTTTCCAAAAAAGTTGGCTCTGTTTTTGTCCCTAGTGGGAAAATTAGGAATCTGCACTATTTTGGAGGATAAGTAGCACAAATTGTACAATGGTTTATGGCGCTAGCTAGTTTTAAAGTGGCATTTATAGCATTAAATAGCTATATTCCTTAGATTGTTCTAGGAATAATGTAAAACCTTTTTGTACTTTACCTCCAAAAAAGGAAGTGAGGCTTTTTATTGGTAAAAAGTTTGGTTTGGGAATGAAAAAGAAAAGTCCATAGTAAGAAATGAATCACATAATACATGCAGCTAACTTCTTTAATTATGGACTTTTTAAACCTAATAAACTCTTAAGTGTCTTATATATAATTCTGTAGATTGGTACTTTCCCAAAACTGATTATAGTTAACAGTTTAATCATCTAACTTGCTAACATGTTTTTATTTTTCACTGTAAATATGTTTATTTTTTATTTATAAAAATTCTGAAGTCAATCCATTTGGGTTGGTGGTATATAGAACACACTTAAGTGTGTCACCTATTGTGACTTCTTTCAAGTCCAAATGATTTAATAAAACTTTTATTAATTATTTATGGTTGACTCTTATTTGGGGGAATTAGCCCCAAAATGGTGGTTTTTCAAATTTATATAACAGGATCATATGGCTAAGAAGGATCATAATCCTATCCATGAAGAAACTAATCTCTAATCCATTTCACACAAGTGTCTTCTCTGTTATTTTCCAAAGATTTAACCAGGGCCAAGTCCTTTTCAAAATTCACTGTGCTCCTAATCTAGAGACATTTGCTCAGCACCTAGTCTGAGCTAGGGACTAGAAACAGAGAGGACCCTGCCCAAAAGGAGATCTCATAGAGAAAAGGGCTATGACATTGCTTATTGTGTTGATACCACAGTGTGTCTGATATGTACCTTGTGGAGGCGCATGGCATGTGGAGCTGACTAGGTACAAACTAACGAGGTGCAAACTTTAAGGGTCAAAGTGCATGGTTAGTTATTCCCATTTTACAGACAGATAATGTGTGTCCCACAAACCTAGGAGCAATTTGTAAGCTGGAAAATCACGCCACAGATATTAATGCCTTCTCTCCAGACCCTTACCTCTCAGTATAGCTTGAACATTGTCTCTTTCCCCATGTTCTGCTTGGTTTCTGGCTAGCCTGTGTCCATCCAACCTTCCTTCCTTCCTTCTTTCCTTCCTTCTTTCCTTCCTTCCTTCCTTCCTTCCTTCCTTCCTTCCTTTCTTTCTCTTTCCTTTCTTATATTTATTTATTTGTTTGTTTCTAGAGAGGAAGACAGGATAGAAAAAGAGAGGGAGAGAAACATTTGATGCGTGATCAGTTGCCTCTTATACACACCCCCTAACTGGGGACCTGGCCTGCAGCCCAGGCATGAGCCTTGACCCAAAATCAAACTGGTGACCTTTCAATTTTCAGGCTGGTGCTCAATCCACTGAGCCACACTGGCCAGGGCCCATCTCCATCTTCCTTCATCTCTTGGTCAGCCTTCTTCAGTTCTTGCTTCCTCAACTCCTTTCCTCTTCACCCCCGCAGTCCCAGCTATGGCCCCTTTGACCCTCACAGATACCTGTCAGGGCAGCCTTGCTCGGAGAAATCACACCTAGAGACCACTGTGGAATCAAGCCATGAGTTTGTTGGGGGAAGGAAAATGGGGAACAGGGAAAATGGGGAACGGCAGGGGAAGAGACTTTATGGAGAAGTCTTCAACTTGACATCACCAGGTAGGGTTTTTGTCTTAGTGGCTATGTGCTACCTGCTTCAAAGGAAAATTAGTTCATTAACCAAAATCCATTAACCAGGAAGAGTTAAGTGGGTTCATCTGTTGGGCCATCTGCTTTATTATCACCTAACCAGGAACCTCCAGGCAAGCTAACTTCATTAACTAATTCCCAAGAATTTCCCAGCTGGTTACATTATCATATTCCTGACTATTATAGTTTTAACTAAAGTCCAGGTACAAGTAAAGCCCAAAGGTATGTGCTGCCTCCATGTTAGCTGCCCCTGCATCCTGACAATACCTTGAGAGCTGGCTTGGCAGGTGTTAGGATAGCCATTCTACCTGTAGTGAAGTCAGGTTCAGAAAGGCATGGGTATTTGTCCCAGATCACAAAGCCAGTGAGAGCAGAACTAGGACCAAATCCCAAATGTTCCCGTTCCTGGTCAGGGTCTGTCTTTCCTGTACCAAGCTGTCTGAGGGTTATTGCACAATTTGTTCATGATGTAATCAGGCTTTCCTTCATTGTAATTCTTCCTATCCTTTTGCTGGCCACAGTAGCAGAGCAGGCATGGAAGTTAAGGGCCTGGGCCAGCAGGACCAAGCAGGTCTTATACAGTAGCAAATATAGCCTCCTATGCCCACCCACAACTCTCCTGACTCCAAACCCAACTCTCCCTTCAAGTTGTTTTTCTGGCATCTTTCTGAGCCCCTCCTTTCACACCTGTCTCCTTTTAGCACTTTGCGTTTTTCACTTACTGTTTTCAGGCCCCTGTAACTCTGATGTAGGTCTGTTTCTTTAATAGTTCTAGATGTAGGGGTGTTACCAAGGAAAGGGGTACTCATTCACATGGCACCTTGGTGTAAGACCCAGCAATTAAAGGTGAGAAAAACAAGTCTTTATTTACAATATTCCGATCTTGGGGACTGGGAGCACTTCAGCCCAGAGCCCCATTCTCTCACAACACCCAGCACTTCCCTTGCTCCCTAAAAGACCAGACCAAAACCAAGCCGAGTAGTTCCCTATCCTTTATCTGTCAATTCTTTCCCTCAGGATCTGGAGTACATTGTCCTCAACCTCTGTATAATAGTCCAGGAAAGCATGTACCATGTTACACTTAATCATGGTGAAGTTCAGGAAAGGCACAAGTCCTAAGAGGGGACTACAAGGCAGTCCTTGGTGGTTTCAGAGTCAGCTGGAGCAGGCATGATCAAAGCAGTAGTGTGTTTGCTTTCTTACTATCCCAGACTTCATAGCCAGATCCTCCTGACTACAAACTGTGTAGCTGCTTGCTGCTTCCCATGCGGCTGCTCCAACATGCTCCCCTGACACTTCTCATGATGGACAGGGCCCTTCTTCATTCTTTCAAACAGCATGGTTCCTCTACCTTATGGCTGGCTCCTTTCCTTATGGCTCTCCCATTCAGAAAAGGCTAGGCTAGCCCTTTGTCATTGATAGGAAAAGTATCTTAAACAGTATCACCCATCCTTTCAGCTACCAGCCTGCCATAGATATTCAAAGTACCTTAAAAGCTATATTATCTCCTTCCCCCTCTCCAAAACTATGGGCTGTGGGGAATTTGGGGATGCTTCTTCCCAACCTCTTTCACTATGTTACAGGGGCACAACTTCCTGTAATTCCAGCAATGCCTAGCATAAAGTCATCCTGGTTTACATATTTGTGGGATTGAGTTTAAAGAGCATACGTAACTCTCCCATAGATGCAGGAAATAGCCAAATGAGGTATATAGACCCAACTGCAATAAATATTTTTGCAGAGGTTAAGGAGAAAAGGTGGATGAACAACCCCAATGCTAAAAATAAATAAAAGTTTCAAATCCTGGAAGATTTGTAAAGGAAGGGGACCTTATGCTTTAATTTAAGTGAGAGGAGAACCAAGCTAGGACACTTAGCACCTTTATGGCTCTGTCTGGTGCTGTCCCTCTCCTTCCTCTGCCACTGAAGTGCATTACACCCCCACCTTCAGCTGTGACTGCACTGCAGGGATTTTTCTGGGAGACCCTGCATACCTGTGGATGCTGTGCCAGGAGCAAGCACATACACACATTTCCCAGGTTCCTGGTTCCACCTTTCAGGAAGGCAACAAGACTGATGTGATCTAGAGTTCAAGCAGACCATGACAAGTCTGAAAATTAGCTCCTTACTCTGCCCTTTGCCTCCTTGTAGCAGACAGAAAAGCAGAAATTTATGTTCGGATGCTTTTATCTTTCCTTATTGTTTCTCATTGCCTTGGATGCATTCACACACAAAAAGCATTTCTTTTTTTTTTTTTTTTTTTTTTAATTTTATTGTTGTTGTATTACATCCATCCCCTTTTTGCTCCCCTCTGTCCCCCCACCCACCCACCCATTCCCCCCAAAGTCAATCCCACCTGTTGTCCATGTCCATGGTTCCTTTATACTAGGTTCTTGTCTAAGCTTTAAGGATGTGGAGATAGAACAAACTGGCAGTCCAACCACTGGCAGTGGAGTCATCACTCAGTCTTACCCCTGGAGAAGTCAAAGGCTGAACAGAAACTGGATGTTTTCTGGCCCACCGTTGGGGATATACTCTGTCCACAACTAGGTTTGCAAGGCATTAAGGAGAGACCCCTTCCAGATTCTACCCCTGCAACTACAGTAGCTGCCACTAGGGGGCTCATTTTCACCTATTCCCACAAGTAATAGGTGAGAGATGAAATTAAAACTTCCTTCCTAAAGGTATTCCCCTCTTCCAAGTATAATATCAGCATGACAAGCGTGTCTACAACTTGGTGACTGACCTACACATACCAGCTTTGCCATGAACTATCTTTAAATTCCTCAAGTGGACAATGACTTGAAACAAATATAGGAGTATTGTCCCCAGTACTTCCAGCGGTCTTAGCAACCCTGACCCCTCGCCCAGCGCCCAGCGCTGCTCTTTAAAGCAGGGGAGGAGCTTTCTCTTTGGTCCTCTGAATGCACTGGGCTCTGAGAAAAGATTGGGGGATGGTGCAGAAACCCCTGCAAGGCTTGGGAGAAGGAGAGAAATGAGAACATTCTCAATAGTTTAAGCAGAGAGAAATAGGTCAATTTCAGGATTATTTTTCAGGCAGAAAGGACAGGACACTGGCCCATTCACTGAGGGCCCGGGACCTGCAGAAGCCAGCAGGCTGGAGAAATTCGAGTTAAAAGAAGCAGAGGTATCTACATGTGATTCATGAAGTCACACAAGTGTTGTAACATCGTCCTAACCAGCTCAATGCTTGTTATCTTCAATACTACAGTACAAGTTAAAAAGGCCTTCTTTGCCTTAGTAGTCAATGGTGTTTGAGTGGCGCCTCTGTGAGAGCGTGAAAAACAAAGCTTTGTAGGAATGTTAACAATTATAAATGTCATAAATAGATCACATAGATATTATGTAATAGCATCTATGAATATTTATGAATATATATAGATAAGTATATATGAATCACAGGAACATAAAATTGAAACATGGAGAGAGTTATTTATAAGAAACATTTAAGGTTTTAGTAAATATTCAAAGGTCTGTCCCGAAAGTATCGGCCCCACAAACTTTTAATTATATTGACATTGGCTGAATACTTTTGGGACAGGCCTCATGTGTCCAGCTATAAGCTTCTATGCTGTATACTCATTGATTAAAAATAAAAGCCACAGGTTGCCAGTTATTGACCCTATCTGCAGGAATGCACTTTGTATACTTACCTACAAAAGAATTCTCAAGTTCCTCCAGCTGTTTATGTCTGATATTCCAAAGCCTGCCTTCATGAAACAGAACCTGAACCGCTGGGCACTGGGACTTACCAAAGCGGTGCCTTTCTACACATGGACATGCCCATCATTAAAGCCCTGAAGGTGCGTGGAAAGATGGGTGTCTGACTTATATATTGTGGACGAGTCAGGAAAAGTTGTTCGTATTTATTCCAAATTCCAATGTAATTAACCTGGCAGCTGAAAAAACATACACTAACCTAGACATCAGGGTGACCCAGGTATTTCAGCACTAGTCCCAGTATTTTGAGGGCCTTGTAAAATGCAATAAGCTGGAAACACTGGAGACTGTTGTGGATAGACTAATAGGATGAGAGGCCCATGGGTTGGTGGTAAATTAAGAAGATAATATTGTGCGTATTATTCCCGTCAGATATTCTGCAAGCCCTAATCGTCACCTGGCCAGGTGCCAAACCTTCGATGTCCCCCTGGGAAAGCCTGGAGGCTTGGAACCTGGCCAGGTGGAAGAAATGAAGCCTATAAGACCTAACCAGAACACTGGGAAAACTGGGTGCATACATGCCCCGATGCTATAGCCAGTGGGCCCCGGTGGGGATTGGGCCATGAGAACACACTATAGCCCTTCTGAAGCCCAGCCTATTCTCTCACCTCACTTAATTCTCCTGTTGTAGCAACAGCAGAGGTTTTTAAAATTTGAATGCACATCTTGACCTGAGTGAAATCTCAGTGCTCCTTCACTTGTTATTCCTGAACAATATCCATTTTTCTGTAATTAACATTGTTTAGCATTGATTGATAAGCTACACATCTTTAAGTTACCACTTTCAATAAAAGATCTTAGGGAACTGCAATTGAGGCTTTTGTCCCCAACACACTAGCTGGTCTCCTCTCTAGCACAAGCTGCCTGGGAAGTATTCATTTCATCCATGGCACCAGGGGATCTCTGCAAGTTGGGGGTCCCTAACACCAAACAAAAAGAGCCAGAAATAGAAGGATGGCTGTGACTAGAGGTGACCTTGTGGGACTTGAACGAAGATTCTGGGTCACGTTTTGCCGCATCAACACAGACCACCATAGAAGAAAGGAAAATGATCAAGAATGTATCAGGGTATAGAGATGTGTATTTTCTCCAGTGATGTTGAAACTAAGCATAAAAAAAGATTGTATGTGTTTGAAAAGTCAGGCTTGCATTTTTAAGCTGTTTTTCAGCTTTTATCTGAAAGGTTTCAAATGCCATGTGACATCAGCCCTGGCTGGTGGCACAGTGGATAAGGTACGGGCCTGCGTGTCCAAAGGTCACTGGTTTGATTCCCTGTTGCAAGCCAGGTTGCAAGCTAGGTCTCCAGCCATATCCATGGCTGGAAGCAGGTGAAAAGCAACCATACAATGATGTCTTTCTCCCTCTCTGCCTCTCTCCTTTCCCATCTTTCTGAAAATAATAAATAAAATCTTTAAAAAATAAATGCTGTGTGTCATCGAAGTGCACTGTGTCCTGAAAAAAAAAAAGAAAGAAAGAAAGAAAAGGACAGCACACTGGAAGTAACAATATGGGTGAAGGAGAGGAAGATGGCTCCTGGGTTTCCAGGGCTGGAACTTGGATAGAATCCAGAAGAAAGAGGGTATATGGCTTGAGGGCAGATGTTCTGTTGAAAATGATCAGTTACACAGAACTGTGCTATAAAGTTGGAGCTTTGCTCCAGAAAAAATGAAAAGCCACTCTGAGTTTCTAAGCTGAGGAAGGACATGAGATTTTAAGGTCATATGGCAAGTGAGGAAGAGGGTTATCTGAAGAGGGAGGAGCTGGGACGGAGAACCAAGCAGAGACCTTTATCTCACAAGAGGTCAGAGGGCCTGGCCACATCAGTGGGACCCAAAAGACATCCTGGTCCAGGCACAAGGTATGCTAGTCCCTCGAAGCCCACAGGCTGCCCTCTCATTGCCCTCCTGTGTGAACTTTTGAAGGATTTCTTCTGGACCAGCTGCAGTGCAGGGCTCCCCACATACCGCCTCCTGAGATAATGTGAGCCTTTAGCGAGTATCCAAAGAACACTGGCAGGAACAATGGTGGGGAGAATGTAGGTGGGAATAGGACTGGAAAAGATCCCCCGTGCGGCCACAGAGTTCCGGTGCCTCTAGGAGGAGGAGTATGACAGAATTTACACTCCCAAGAAATGTCACAAAGCTGCCCAGAGGAGGTTTGAGAGAGTTTGATACTGAGAAAGTTACTATCTCTCCAAAATAATCTTTTGAAGAAATATCCAGGGTAAATGACTGAGTAAATGAAGGTACATTTGTGCAATGGATATTATGCTAATGAGCTGGCAGCATAAGTGAAATTATTAAATGTATATGAAGCAGATAAATGACAAATTGGAAGTTGCAGAGGAACTTGAATAGTACAATTGCAACCAAACCAGACAGCTTCTCCATCTGTTTAAATGATATATTTGCATGGGCACAGAACAGTTAGAAGTATCCACACACCTGTTACTGTAATTGAAAATGTTATGGAACTTTGAAATTCAGTCTTATGTAGAAAGAAATATATTAAGCAAAATTATGTGAATAAATATTCTCACAAAATACATCTGAATGGTTAAAAAATACTGGAAGGGAGCTATTAAACATACAACACTAAATGTTCTCTCTTTTTTTTTAAATATCAAAAATACCAATACCAATAGATTCCTGTTTTCAACATGAGGAAAATGTTACCAGTGAGCATTTAAGTAGTGCACTTTACTCTGTATAATGGAAAGTTGCACAGCTGTTTCCTTCTGTTAAGCCTTCTTTAGTGTATTTATGCATTTGTGTTTCTTTTTAATGCTGCTACTCTTTATTCTCACATTTTTTTCTCTATTGCTTCTGTTTTACTTATTTTAAGGACATGTACAGGAGGAGGTGCTACTATTACAAGGTGGAAGAAGGCCATCCCTACTGCCTGTGGTTCGGGGGTAGGGGATGAGACTCTGAAATACAGCCACTCCCCCCTCTCCCCCAAGAGGTACATGGCATGTCTATAGCTGGTAGTTAGTATCTTAGCTAGTATCAAATATCTATGGCCAAACCTGGCAGCCAAGAAAATAGGAGGGGCTTTTGACCATAGAATGGTGATGAAAGAATTTAGGGGCTTATGAGAGATTTCACAGGTGGCTGCAATTGGTCACCCTACCCACTGCATCATCACAGGTTTCCGTCAGCGTTTAAAATAAGGTGGCAGCCATTAAGTGGAAAGAGACCTTGCTGTTTGAGAGAGAGAGGAGAAAGAGCACAAGGTTTGGGAAAGAGAGGCATTTGTGCCAGGGAGCAAGGAGACAGGGATAAAGCTGTTAGTCTGCAAGGAGGAAGGGAAGCACGTGTTAGTAAATAGTAAAGGAAGCTAGGATGCTGCTGCCTTAATCAGGCTGGCTTCGACTCAGAAGCCACCGAGGACTCTGTCTTGCAGACCTGGACTCTATTGGGACTTTTGAAACTTGGAACATGTAGAGAGGACTCTTTTAGTACCTGAACTTCACCAGTGATCCAGCACAACACAGTGCATGCTTTCTGGGACTGTGATATGGGAGCTGATGACATTGTGCTTTGTGCTTTAGATCCTGAAGGAGAGAGCTGACAGATAAGGAGTAGGGAACTTCTGGGCATGTTTTTGGCATATAGCTTTTTGGGGAGTAAGGGAAGTGCTGAGTCTCATGGGAGAACAGCACTCTGAACTGAAGTGCTCATAGCTCCCCCAGCTGGAATATTGTAAATATAGACCTGTTTTCCTCAACACTAATTGTTGAGTTTTACACCAAGGCTCCACATGAGCAAACCCCTTTGCCCAGTAACACTACTAAGCAGAAAAGTTTGTGTATTATAAACAATTAAAATAATTTTTCATTGCTTTCTGTGTGATTCTAGACCAGAAAACATTTTTCCGTGAACTTATGCTGTGAAATGCCTTTTGTTATGTTGCATTTGATAAAAGCATCCCAAACCTCCAGTGTGGCACCTGACATCACAGTTTCGTAGATGCTTTTAAAACCATCCTTGGAAAATATTTTTCCCTCAAGGAAAATATTATTTTCTTAATTTTTTTCTGTTATTGTGAAACCTTAATATGAACCCATTTTATTTCACATTTTCAATTTTGTAAGCTTTAATGCATACATATATACACACACCACAGGAAGAATCTCTTAAAATGTGAATCATTCATTTCTTTTTCTATTACCGGCATAATGTTATTTTGTTGTCCTCCATTCATAAAGGAAAAGATTTATTGTAACTGTGGTAGTTTACTGTTAATATTCTTCTGGAAGTTGATTTTCTGGTATGATTTGCTCGTTGACTTTTAGCATGTATGAGCTTAGTTCACTTTTCCATCTTTCTCTTGTACTGCAGTCTCATAAACTTACTCTGTCAAGGTTCTGTGCTGCAGCTGCTACCACAGAAGCTCCTGTGGTTTAAAAAGAAGTTCAGTGTTTGTCAGTGTCAAGAGAACACTATATGTTTAAATCTGTGTATAGCATTCAATTTTACTAAATTTTACAAGTTAGCATTTTTTACTTTAAATTCAGTCTCCATCAATGACTTCCTGAGAAAACTGAGAAATGGAAAAGAAAATATTTTTAAAGCCCAGATGCTTCAGTTTTTATTCAAAGTAGCTATCCTAGAAAATGTTGTAAGTAATATTCTATGATAGTGTCATTTATAATGCTTGTAAATTGATATGTGGACACTGAATAATAGTCTAAGTAGGACTTAAAATCTTATTGTATATTTAAATGTGTAGCTGAAAGTACTGACAGCTGAATATTGTGGAGACAAATAAAAAATTGAAAGCCTAAAGGGAAAAAAATATATATCCACACCAAACCCCATACTGTTGCCTTGGGAAAGTGAACTTGAGGGAGGTGCATGGGGAAACCCATTCACTTCATCATGCATGTCAGTCATTGTTTAACTTCTTTCAATGGATGCACTACTTTGGGGATTAATAATTATATCAATAAGGTGATAAAGGGAACCAATAAATCACATTTACAATAGTTCAATTGATCTTATCTTTATCTCCTGCCTTGTTGTCTAGAAGTATTTAACTGTCTCAATTCCGCTAGGACCTCTGAAATTTAGATATTTTCATTGCTGTTTTACATGTAAGGAAGCAACACAATTAAAATAACTACCGTAGCATAACAGTACACTTATCATTCTACCACCCTCTCTGCATAACAGTTTTCACTTCTTGGAATTCCCTTCCACCCAGAGGGCCTTTTAGAGAAGGAGGGACATTAGGAAGAGCATCTGGCTTTGTAACTACAGTCTGCTGCATCACCCCTTACTTGTTTACAGTGTTCCCTGAGCTTTAATCTATTTTCTCAACTGCAAATAACTCACTGTGAAGATTAAGGGATAAGATATGTAATATTTAGTACAGAAGCTGGTAAGCTGTAAGTACACAATAAAGAGAGGTTTAAAATTAAATCATAACCTCAATTTCCGCAACTCTAAAATAGGCATAATTGGTCAAGAGGTAGGTAACGTGAGGATTAAAAAGTTTATTTAATTATGTAACTGTGGATTAAAGATATACAAATATGTGCATATATATATAAATCTATGATTATATGATGGGGAAAATTATAGGAAAAAACCCCGAGCTGCTACTGTTGGGCATTCAAAGAGTGAAAAGGAACAAGCAGTGAAGAAGGAAAGAAAAACAATTTCATAGTAAAGTATGCAATTGTATGCAATGTAAATAAAACCTTATATTCAGCAAAAATGCAGATGTTGAATATGCATATGACAAGGCTGGCATGTGATTAGATGTGGAAACGTATTATGCTAATATGAAGATATGGTTACTATTAATCTAGAAATGTCCTTTGTTATATAGAGGGGTTTGGGGCTTAATAGAGGAGAGGGAGGAGGTTTCTCGAAATTCCTGAAAAAAATTGCTGGTCAATAGGTAGCCTGTGATTCACCCCTCCCCACCCCCATCCCCACACCACCTCTTGAACTGGATGAGTTACGGGGGTGCAACTTACCCCGAGGGTTTAGGGATCAAAGCCTAACAGCTGCAACTACTATTCTTTAGGCTGGGACTCCAGTTGAGGCGGGAAATTTGGCTCCTCCACTCCCGCTGCTGAGAGCCGCACCAGGAATTGGGGCAGGCCTGGCTGAGAGAAACTGGTCTGACTGGCCACGTGGGGGCGACAGGACACCAAGGAAAGACTTAGGGTGCCTTGGTCTTTGGAGGGACTCGGCGTCTCAATCCTTCCAGGGAGGCAGAGGCAGGAGGACGGGCTGGGCAGTGAGTGCCCTGAGCAACGGAGGTGTAGTGTTGGGGTGGGGGTGGAGTAAGCGGCGTCCCTGGAGGAGGAGGAGGAGGTGGACACTCCGGTCATCAATTACCATTTTATAGAGAGGAAGCGGAGGTTCAAGAAGGTTTTATCCCAATCAGGCAAATAACAGTGGAGAGTAAATGTTTTTTAAATAAATGAATAAAACTCAACCTTGTTCTTCGCTATTTCTTAGGAAATACAAGTAAAAGCAACAATGGGACCCTATTTTTCCAATGTTACCTGGCAAACAGTTAAAAGATTCACCTGTGTAAGGGAAAGTGTGATGAAATAAACTCCTCCATATTGTGAGGACTGTAAGCAAGGATGCATTTCAATGAACTTTTTGGTCAGTAAGTGTCTAAATTTGAAAGCTAACTTCTCTTGACACAATTCCCTTTGGGACTCAATTCTACAGAAATAATCACACAAGTATTACCCTTAGCTGGAAAGGCCAGTAAAGGATTTTTTTTTTTTTTTTTAATGTGTTCGGTTGCATCCTAGGGCGACTTCACAGGAGCTGCTGGTCTGTGAACGCAGGTTACTCAGCGAGTCCCCAGGGGTGCTTGCTGAAGAGCACAGAGAAGGGGCTTTATTTACTAAGACATAGAGGACGGTAAAGCTTTAGAGAAGTTTGCCGCCCCAGAACTTACTTTTTTTTTTTTTTTTAATTTTATTGTTGTTGTATTACATTCATCCCCTTTTTGCTCCCCTCTGTCCTCCTCCCCACCCACCCATTCCCCGCAAAGTCAATCCCACCTGTTGTCCATGTCCATGGTTTCTTTATACTAAGTTCTTGTCTAAGCTGCTCCCCTTTCTTGCCTCTGCCTCCCCTCTCCCCCCAACCCCGTTCCTCCTGACCACTGAAGGCCTATTCCTTGTATTCATATACTTGGTTCTGTTTTGCTTGTTGTTAGTTTTGCTCATTATTGTCCCGTAATGGGTGAGATCATATGATATTTGTCCTTCACTGACTGGCTTATTTCACTAAGCATAATACTCTCCAGTTCCATCCATGTTGTTGCAAAGGGTAC